>JAOPJM010337264.1:0-11746 GCA_027124095.1 Muusoctopus leioderma | reverse complement strand
TTTTTCTCGAAATAATCAATAAGATTTCCGTAATTGGCATGCAAAACTACATCTGTGTAGAGAAATTCAATAATATTAAACCGTTATTAAAATAGTTAGAAATGCGTCAGTCAAACAGACTAGATCCAATGTGTTCATATGTCTGCACACATACAGAATTTCGGCATTTTAAAAAATATATTGAAGTATTACATTTATTTATATATCCATTACTACCACCACGCCCACAGGTCATTGGCCGCAGGCACCCTGCAACCACAAATTCTCACATTGTAGTGTCTCCTGCATCCACTAACGCTGACAAGTAAACTGACCATTTCTAAAGAGACTCCACTACACCCATCACAAGCTCGCCAGCCTCACGTTGCGCTCATTCTAGCGATTTCCACCTAACCAAAGCCAACCAATGAAAATTAAATAGTATTGATACCTACTACCTTATTTCTTCGCTCTGTTTTAAGTATTAATCTAATGCATCTGTAATATTCCTTCCATTATTCTATTTGTGTGTGTTGTGCTCTGTCTAGTTCTTAAATACCAAAGTGTTTGAAAATATGTGTTTGGTCTAATTCTCTCATCTGTTTCTTTATTTGAAATGAAATTAGTGCTTTCAATTAATTTTTTCCCCTCTTCAAGGTTGCATTTTTCTAACACAAATTTTATGTCAATTCCTCTAGTAAAGCTGTGCACTACCTGTAGCAGTGCTTCTAGTTGTTTATCATTTGCAAGGTACAACTTGAGGTCATCCATATACAAATTATGGTTGGTTGTCTTCTCATAGCATTTGTATCCGATTCCAGACTGGCTTAACATGTTTGTTAAAGGGATTAACGCCAGGTAGAAAAGGAGTGGAGAGAGGGCATCAGCTTCAAATAATCCTTTTCTAATGGAGATGGATTTTATTATTATTATTCTCTCTTTTGTCTGTAACTGTAGAACTGTTTACCATTTATTCACGACGTGTTCGATGTATCTGCTTATTAGTGGTGCAACCTTAATCGTGGCTAATATTTCCAGAATCCACGTGTAGGGAACTCTGACAAATTTCTCCTGGTAATTAATTCATGTCATACACAGAGCCTCCTTTATCCTTCTACAGTCTTCGCCTATGGCTTTGTTGATCTGCAATTGATTTTTTACATCCATGTGAGCCCGTAAGGCTTTGTATGATGTGGGAAAATATCCAGTGATACAATATCAAATAGTTAGGTCGACGCTAATATACTCAATGTAGTGATCCAAGAAACTTTAGTCAATTAAAATTATACCCTGAGTGAGGATGAAAAATGATTAGCGCAATGATTAATTGTAGTCAAGAGAGGTAAAGAAGACAACCTCGAAGTATAAATTAAATAAAATTTATCAAAATTAGCATGTAGGCAAACAGTGGATAGGATCTGATCTTTGGCAATTCCGTGACAACTCCGGACACGTTTCTGTATAATTAGATCTCCTCAGCGAAGTATAATCTAACCAGTGCTGTCATATCTTAAGATAGAGAGATAAATAGAATGTTAGTTAATGACCACTAATAAGCGTGGAAAGTTATAATAGTGACTGGGAGAAAATACCCAAGAGTCTTAGGTTCTGACAGTACTAGTTAGACTAAGCTTTGCTGATGAGGTCTAATAATACTGAAACATGTCCGTAGTTATCACCATACGGCCAATGATCAGACCACTCCCTACTGCATGCCTGCAGTCTATTTTCAATTATTTTATATTTAATATAAATTTCAGGGTTGTCTCCCTTGACTTGTGCCAACGATATTTGTGAAACGTGCTCGAACCAGCGCGTGGTGACTTCGTGCCCGAGTTCCTTGCACATTGACCAGTACAAGCAGCTTGACAGTTTGCTATGTATACACAGATATTCATCAGGCTATAACACTGGTGAACCAGCTACTATAGCTTAAGCGTTCGTCAAATATGCGATGCATTCTGCACTTGCTATCAGCATCAATCTTTTTTTGAAGCAGTGTATTCAGTGCATTTTCTTATATTGCAAGCAATAATTTCTTTATCTCTTCTTTTAGCTTAGATCCACAGTCACACACTAGGCGCACACTTATCTAGATAAGTCTATCTAGCAGCTGAAATAATCGTCCATACAGAGACCTCACTTTCATCTTCTCACTCTTGTGTTTTAGTATGCTTTCCTCCAGGCAGCTTTGCAACGAGGTGTTCTCAATATCTTCAAGCTGGAATTCTTATTTTACACCAGCTGCAATTTTAAATAACAAGTACTTGACTTTTGTAGTTTCAAATGTATCTAACATGGTCTATAAACATGTATTGTATTCATTAATCCCTAAATCTATAAGCAGACGAATTCAACGAGTTGCGACCAGCATTTTGTCACCAAGATGTACAGCCGATATTGAACAGCCTTAGGAGGGTGAATTCCGACCATGATGAACAACTTGAGGTTATTCATCTACAGAAGATGACTGACAGGCTGGTTATTCTTGATTTAAAATCCTAACTTTCCATTTTTCCGTCCTTTTATTTTGATTGCGTTTTTACTTTCATCCGGGGATTATTTGTGTCGAAAGGAATCGAGATGTCTATCAGTGTGTATAGATTTTCCTTTCGGTCTATGGTTACGATTTCTGGGTGGTTTTCTTTGATCTCCTTCTTTGTCTGGACGTATATGTCACAGAGTATCGCAGCACTGAGATGGTGCATGTTTATACCATTTATTTTCAGCTTTTACATGGAAGTGTTCCCATATTGCTGAATGAATATAGCTAACTACTCAGTCATATCTGTGAATATATCTTGTGTTTGCGAGGACTGGGTAGCCAAAAATTATATGTTCGATTGTTTCTTTGTGCTGTTTGCGTTGTTTACAGTTGACATTAGCCACTTGTTTTATATCTTATGTTTGTAGTTGTTTGTGGTTAAACATTCATCTTGTGCAGCTAAAACCAAATCTTGTGTTTTAGCTATTATTGGCTTTCATATTGGCTCACTTCACCTCTGTCTAGTCTTGTAGGATACTGACATGGAGAAGCTTTCTTCTCTATTTTTTTAGATCCGCTTTGATTTTATCTTCTGTTTTTTTGTGTTTTTATTTTTGTTTTGTGTTTACTTTTTTTATTTTTTTATTTTTTTCTTTTTTATCGTTTTTGTTGTTTTGTGCTAATCTAAATATTTATTCCTCGATATAATAAGCTTTTCGTTTGTACTTTATTGCTTCCTAATATATAGAGAAAAACGTTTTTCTTTTTCTTTTTCATGTTGTCTTGTAATAATCAGGTTACGCCGCATGCTTCCAAGTATTTTTCTAGTTTTACTGTCGTTACTTGATGGTATTCCTCTACTTGTATCAGGCCCCCTCCCGTATTCGTAAGTTTGGTATATCCTATCGCTATCAGCTTTAGGTTGGTGGGTTTGAAATGTTGTAAACAGTTTTCTGATTTTCCTCTTGGGGCTATTCAGTTCACTTAACTTGTAATATATTACATTTAATTCTAATAGTTTATGACTGGTCTGACCAGTGTATTTATATCTACAATAATCTTATCTATGGCATTGAGTTCGTTTCTTTTTTAATATTAATCTGACTCTTCTCTAGTACTCTAGTAGTATCTTATCAGTTTCTTCTGCTCCTAAGTAGATGAAACTGATATGGGTGATTCTGTTCTAATTCTCTGATTTCAGTGTCTAAATCTAACTTAATGTTTTGACTTTTGATTAATTTGATTTTTATTGGAGTGGTTGTTTTAAATATCCATGCACAACTTTACAGATACACCATCTAGGTATTGTCTATTGTATATAGTTTTATGTCACCCATTTAGAGAAGATTGTTTATAATTTGTCCATAGTATTTATAATTATTGGAGCTTTAATTCAGAAAATGTATCAATAGGGGTGAGAGCTAGACAGAAAAGTGATAAAGAGACTGAAAAATTTCAACAATAGGGTTGATTATATGTTAAAGTGTTATTTATATGTTGTTGTTGTTGTTGTTGTTGTTGTTGGTGGTGTTGCTGTTGCTGCTGCTGCTGCTGCTGCTACTACTGTCAAGCCTCAGGCCAGGCTTGATCAAGCAAGCCTATGATCAACGGCATTCCGTTCCTTTTTTTCATACACATTATCTAACGTGTTCTTACATTTTTTTTAAACGGCAGGGTGTGATTCGTATGAGATTTGGCTGCCATTTCCAGCAGGTCAAGCTACCGCGAAGAGGTTCCCCCGTTGGCACGGCTAACGTTTTGTCTTTTGATATACTACCTTCGTATTGGTGCTGCTTTGTTTGTGTGCAGTGTTTCCAGTATACAGCAGTCTGGAATGTTGTGGAAGGCTTTTCCTTAATCAATAAATGTCATGCTTAAATTATTCTTGCTTTATGTGCTGTCGTCAATAACGGCTTGGTTTACCAATAGCCATTCTTTACATCCACTATACATCTTTCCCCGACACTCTGTTCCTCTGGTAAGATATTATTATTTTCCAGATGAGCAGCCGGCTTGTTAAAGAGTAGAGATATCAGAGTTTTATGTATTGTTGGTAAACAGGATATTGCTATGCAGTTTTAGTGGTGCCTGGTGATTTTTTTCCTTTTGGGGAATTAATATTCTTCCTTCTTCTAGTAACCGTTCTGGTGTTCATTCTGGTTTTTGTAGTAATGTATTGAATGCTGTTGCTACAGTTTCCTGTTAAGTACTTTATTATGAAATTGTTAAGCACTTTAAGCAGAAATCGAAGACTCTATGAATTTAGTGAACCTTCTAATTAATAGCGGCATTTTTTTAAAATTGTGTTAGTTATGCTGAGACATGCATTTGGTGTCGTATTTTTCATATTCTTCCCTTTTCTAATTCAATATAATGTGCCTTACATTATATTTTTTTCAATAGTCATTTTTATTGCGTGCTTTCACTCCACTACCGAGCGCAGCTCTGTGTGCCTTGGATACATGTTGTTTTGTTTTAATTTTCCTGTTTTCTATTGCATTGATAATACTATAGGTAATATGTGTGCAGTGCCTGTGTGCAGTGCCTGTGTGCAGTGCCTGTATGCAGTGTCTGTGTGCAGTGCCTGTGTGCAGTGCCTGTGTGCAGTGCCTGTGTGCAGTGCCTAGTAGTGCTATTTTCTATGTTATGTATATTTCTAAATGCTGGGGCTTTGGTTATATACGTGTCTGCATCTTTTTAATCCTTCCAAGGCAACTAGTATTATAGGGATTGATTCTGTTGTCAATACCCTCATTTTGGTTATCTTACTATTTGTTATTGCTATTTATTATTATCTATTATCTATGTATTTATTGTTATTGTTTCATCTTGCCCTTTTACTCGTTGTAAATCCTCCACTGTTTCTTTTTTATGTGTGTTTGTTTTTATTTCACCTTTGTATATATATTGGGCCCTTGTGTCCAATAATGAAAGGGTTATTATTATTTTTCAGTAGTCTTATTTTTATTGCGTGCCTTCACTGCCTACTGATTTCAGCACTGTATGCCTTTGGTATGTGCAGTGTTTTGTTTTGGTTCTGCATGTTTTATTGTATGGACAATACTCTATTCAACAGAGTGCCTGATATGCATCTATTATTATAGGGATAGATTATGTTTCAGTCCCCACATTCTGGTTATCTCTATTTCCAAATATAGCTTTATATTTAGATAATATCTCCATTTCGTTTAAAGATACATTAACCGTATTTTCAAACTGATACTTCAATTAGGGGGCATTTTCTATTTTGGTAGTCCTTGACAACAATATCCGATTGATTAGTTTTGATCTCTCTGTCTGTGTGGATTGGTATATCCAGAGTCTGACTGCTTTGTCATTCTCTCAGATTTTTTATGGTGTAGATTTATGCCACCTCATTTCTCTTGGTATGTCGTAATGCTGGTATAATTTCCAGTGTATGAAATACCAAAGTCTGTCATGGCTGTACATGTATTTTCTCTGTGCCCATGTCAGAAATTATTGAGGGCGGTGGATTGGCAGAATCGTTAGAGCGTCGGACAAAATGCCTTGCGTTATTTGTTCCAACTATTTACGTCCTGACTTCAAATCCAATCAAGGTCAACTTTACCTTTCATCCTTTCGGGGGTCGATAAATAAAGTACCAGTCATGTACTACTGAGAGCAATATAATCGACGGTTCCCCTGCCCCGAAATTTCTGGCCTTGTGCCTATGCTACAAACATAATAATAATAATAATAATAATTATTATTATTATTATTATTATTATTATTATTATTATTATTATTATTATTATTATTTCTTTATTGGCCACAAGGGGTCGAAGACATAAAATACGATATACGGCAGACATGGGGTATCACAAAAACATGTTGGGTGGGGTAAAGAATTATACAAAAAAGACGGAGTAGGGAGAAAGACGTTATACAATTAATGGGGACACGTTAAAAATTTTGAGGATACAAATAATTAATATATTACAGAAAAACATACAATAATTAAAACAAGATATAATTGATAAATAATGAATATGATAACAAAAACAAGAAAAGATTTAGACATAAAACACATTTAAAGCCCTCGTCACTCACTGGCTATGTTGGGTCAGAGCACCCCACCTCTCTGCCCGTCTGCCATTTCTTGTATTGTTCAAGAGTGCACCCAAAGGTGCCTCTTCACATTTTCTGTGTGAGCTTGGGGAAATAACAACCCACGTCCTGGGAACGCGCCTCCTTCATCATATGGTAATAAAGATTTGTACATTGTACCAAGAGTCTGTCATTTGCAGGTCTTTTTGTAATTCGGTGCCATCTTTTCTTTATCCAGTCCTATGCCGCCGCTGAACTCACCGAATGACAAGTCTATTGCCGGCTGCATGAGTTGTTCATTGGATTTTCAAAGAACTGTGAAAAAGAAGTCTTCGCCTTTTTCTATATCTATTAAATTTATTTTTTGTTGTTGTTGTTGTTCGCCTTCTTCTTGTTTTTCCTTCGTCTTCCTCTTTCTGGTAAACATTGTTGTACTTTTGAGGGGGGTGCGCCTTCTCACACAAAACTTCTATATTGCCGTTTTGCCGACCATCGTCCTCGCGGCCGCTATAATTGTTTGTTTGAGGAGGGGATACCTCCTCACATGTTTTGGGGGCTTTATCTTGGGGTTCGGTCCTCCTTTGGGAGCCTTTTCTTCTCTTCTTTCCCCTTCCACTGCTCTGCTCCCTGGTCGGCTCGGCGCATGAAGATGGAGTGGCGTCACTCGCTGCCTCCGTTGCAACCTCTTCCGCCATCTGCGCACTAGGAGAGGCCGTCTCGGAAACTTTTGCCTCCAGGAGCGGGGCTGAAGTAGATTCCTCAGTCACTTCCGGAACTCTAACCCGTGGTACGGCTGGAGGTTCTGGTGGAGAGGCGTCCTCTGTAACTCGCTCGCCCCTCCTCCGCTTTTCAATTTCTTTAGGGCAGAAAGCCCTCAGATGGCCTTTACTGTCTTGCAAGTATAACAAGAGGGCTTTTTGCCATGTGCCACTATCCTCCACGGTTTGGTCTTTGCACCCATGACAGGGCAGAGCTCCGAAATGGCTCTGTGGTCTTGAAGGGTCATAAGGACTTGGAAGTCCATAGTGACCCCTACTGACCACATATCATTTCTTATTATCTCTGCACTCACCACCTGCCCATATTGCTCCACAAAGCCGTGAACCAACCCGAGGAAGAGATTGCCATCAATGGCCCTGACTGAGACTTTAGTATTTATTTTCCCCATGTATTGAGGGACGAGTTTGTGGGCAGGTGTGTGCAGCACAATTTGAGCTTGTTTTTCCACTTCAGCCTGGGTTCTGAAGTGTGCGTTTATGGTCCCATACAACTTCCCCCGGTCTATGGATGTGATGGTATTCCATACACCCCCAAAGCATCCTGCAGCTGCTGCTTCGACAGCAAGCTAAACTCCCCACTGCCTTTCCCGAGGCATATATACGTGAGCATTTGTTTTGCCTGCTCTTGGACATATTCCTCAGGTAGGCTCAGAGAGTTTATATATAAAGTCTTGCCACAGCTTTCTCTGTTCTTGGGCTTCAACCAAATTCAAAAATTCCCTGCTCGCTGCAACATCAGCAAAGCTGTTTTGTTTTTGCCTGTGTGTATTCGTGTTCATGCAATTTTTAATATTGTTGTTACTGTCAATGTTCACCATGTGTGCAGAATTAATTTCTGTACTGTTATTATTATGTTGAGTGTCTGTGTGTAAACAAATTTTTTTAATATTTGTTGATGAGTCACAACATTCTCGTCATGTATATTTTGGTGGGTGTATCTGCCAGCCGTCACTTTTGTAGCGATTTTTTTTTAAAGTCAAGGAAAAAATGCAAAAGTAACAAAAAGGTAAAAAAGACGAACCTTTTGGGGCTGTCACAAAATGTGACAGTCAATTAAATCAACCTCAGTACTTGACTGGTACTTTGTTTATCAACCTCAGATGGATGAAAGACAAAGTTGACCTAGGTGGGATTTGAACTCAGAGTGCAGTGAGCCAGAATTAATACAGCAAGGCATTCTGTCCAACAAGCTAACAACTCTCACAAAGGTGACTGATGAGGGGACAAATGAGTTTTTACATAGGCACACTGCCACAAATTGTGTGGGGAGTGTATATTGGTTTAATACACACACACATTCACATACACTCACACATACACATACACACTCATACTCACACACACATACATTCATACACATATACTCATACAAGTGCACACATTAAAAAGTAAAGCTAAATGTAATTACAAGATTTATATATACTGTGGGAACATCACCAATACTCAAGATTCATTGTACTTATACCAATAAGTATAACAAAGAACTGAGCCAAATCTATTGTTTGATTATAGCTCCAGTTGAAGAAATTCCAGTTTATTTACACTGATGATGCCATTGGGAAATGCATGAGCATCACAACAATACATTTCGCTCCCACATAAATCTGGATGAGGTCATGTATCTAAGTAATAAACTAATAATGATACAAGCCAACGATGAAGCCTCTACATGGTCACTCGAACTACTAGAAATAGCAGCCAAATCTCCTTTAAATCACTCCCCTACCATCTTAAATAAGAAAAGGACATATTGGATAATGTAGTCGTATATACCCCTAAAAAGACACGGTGGTCATGGCTGAAATGTCATTGATCATAGGTCTCCTCAATCAGGGTTGAACTGAGGCTAAACAACAACAATAACAACCAATAATAATGATGACGAAAATTGTTTGTAACATAATAATAATAATAATGATAATAATAATAATAATAATAATAATAATAATAATAATAATAATAATAATTGTTTCTAGCATAGGTAGAATGCCAACAACCCCAGTATAATCAACTTGGAGAGGTTGATTATATTGACCCCAGTACTTGACTGATACTTTGTTTATCGACCTGGGAAGGATGAAAGGCAAAGTTAACCTCGGTGGGATTTGAAACCAGAGTGCAGTGAGCCAGAACGAATACTGCAAGGCATTCTGTCTGATGTGCTAACGACTCTGCCAATTCGCCGGGAACATTACATGTACAGGTTACAAAAAGTGTGGGTGCTTACACAGAAATCGAATGAAAAAGAAAATGAAAGTATAGAGAGTATACAAATTTTTTTTAAATGTCCTTAGAATAGAACTGGCACCTAAGAACAATCAAGGAACCCAACAGATCCTGGATTACCCTGACTACTGTAGGAAATTAAAAGGAATGTTCATATTCATAACAATAATAATTGGTTAATTACAATTTTTCCTTTTATTTCCTACATACCAAGAGAGAATAAACCACTTCTGATCTTATTGGTAGAACACTACAATAATCATTACAGAGTACATTGTTTGAGAATACAGGTTAAAACAGGACAGAATTCAGCATGGAATATAATAGATATTAATTTACAACATTAATCCAGATAAACTCTACTTAAATGTGTTTGTAAGAATGTACACACATAAGTCAATTAGATAATTTGTGTTGTAGAAAATGTGTTATGGAAAATATACATTGTTATTTTAGGTTTTACAAGGTCAATTGGATAATGCGTGTAAAAAATGTTCCTGTCAATGGAATAATTTGTGTAGTAGAGTCAAATATGTACAAGAAGATGAATCACCATCAGTTAAGAGAAAAATCAGGTAACATACCTGCATTTAAACTGGTAGAAATTATTTTATCAAGGCTAAGCCAAAGGTGAAGTTAACTGCTTGCAAGAGCTAGCATGGTAAGTAAAGTAAAATGTGACAACTTGCTCATTGCTGTTGATAATAGTAAAAAAAGAGGACGATACAGTCTTAAATAGCCAAAACATGGTTCACAAACTATTAGTCTCTGATTGGTTAAAATTTATGACTGGCTAAAATAACACATGTAACAATATTGCAAAATGGTTTTGTATTCTATTTGACTAGCCAAAAAAAAAAAAAATGGTTGACAGGCTACTAGTCTCTGATTGGAGAAAATAAAACATGTGACAAAACCGTGAAACTCAACTATCGTCTGCATGAGGTTGTTACACTACCAAGGATAAGTGCCATCTCCCAGCTGTCATTCTCCAGCCTACAGGTGCATGCTGAGTGTAGGCCCATTCACTGGGCCATGTTCGCAACTCCCACCCACCTTTCAACATATTCACTGGTTAGGGGGAAGCATCTCCCTCTATACTCTCACCCTCCTTGCCAAGTGAAACTTGAAAAGGTCAATGAAGGCTTGGCTGAAGAGGAAAGCATCTATCTTCAGTCCTTTCTGCTGTATCCATCACACAACCTTTTTAACCTTAGCCACCAGACAGAGGAAAACTGCCTGCCCTTCCTGGCTGAAGGAAGGCAGTGGGACGATCTTCATAATGGACTCAGCTGACAGCCACATCCATCCTACATGCAACAATAACTGTTCGACAAAACTTCACAAGTCACCAATGCTCAAGCAGTATTCATTCTGGCTCACTGCGCTATGAGTTCAAATCCTGCTGAGATCAACTTTGTCTTTCATCCTTCTGGGGTCAATAAAATAAAGTACCAGTGAAGTACTGGTTTTGATGGCCTTGTGCCAATGTTAGAAACAATTATTATTATTATTATTATTATTATTATTATTATTTCCACCACTGCCTGCAATAATAATAATAATAATAATAATTCTTTCTAATATTGGCACATGGCCAGAAATCTTTAGGGGAGGGGTAAGTTGATTAAATCGACCCCAGTACTTGATTGGTACTTTATTTTATCGACCCCAGAAGGATGAAAGGTAAAGTTGACCTCGGCAGGATTTGAAATCAGAGTGCTGTGAGCCAGAACGAATACTGCAAGGCATTCTGTCCAACACGCTAACAACTCTACCAATAATAATAATAATAATAATGATTTCTTATATAGGTACAAGGCCTCAAATTTGGACGAAGAGAACAGTTGATTATATTGACCCCAGAACTTGTCTGGTACCTTAATTTATTGACCCCAAGATGAAAGGCAAAGTTGACTTTGGTGGGATTTGAACCCAGAACATAAAGCGGTGTGACTAAATACCATAAGGCATTTGGTCCAATACTCCAACGATTCTGCAAATTCACTGCTCTTAACCCAATCCCCTAACAATAATAATATTAATAATACATGACTAGAAATTGTTTTCATTTCCCAGTAATTGAGACCTGCACCTTTTATGGAGTTAGTAGAAGCTGAAGAACTAATAAGGAAAATGATGATGATGATGATGATGATGATGATGATGATGATGATGATGATGATGATGATGATGATGATGATGATGA
>JAOPJM010337057.1:0-11747 GCA_027124095.1 Muusoctopus leioderma | reverse complement strand
TACAGCGACGAATTTAGTGTTCAGGTAGGTGTCCATCAAGGCTCAGTCCTCAGCCCCCTTCTGTTTATCATAGTCCTTGTCACATGTCTACAGGCTTTTGGAGTAGTAGTGGTGGTGGTGGTCTTGGTTGGTGGTGGTGGTCATGGTGGTTGTGGTAGTGGTGGGGGTGGTTTTGGTGGTGATTGTGGTTGTGGTGGTGGTGGTGATGGTTGTGGTGGTGGTGGTGGTGGTTGTGGTTGTTGTGGTAGTGATGGTGGTCTTGGTGGTAGTGATGGTGGTAGTGTTGGTGGTGGTGATGGTGATTGTGGTGATGTTGTTGGTGGTGGTTGTGGTGATGTTGGTGATGGTGGTTGTGGTGATGTTGGTGGTGGTGGTTGTGGTGATGGTGGTGGTGGTGATTGTGGTGGTGGTGGTGATGGTTGTGGTGGTGGTGGTGATGGTTGTGGTGGTGGTGGTTGTGGTGTGGTGATTGTGGTGGTCGTGGTGGTGGTGGTGGTGGTTGTGGTGGTGATGGTGGTTGATGTTGGTGATGGTGGTTGTGGGTGATGTTGGTGATGGTGGTTGTGGTGATGTTGGTGGTGGTGGTTGTGGTGATGGTGGTGGTGGTGGTTGTGGTGATGGTTGTGGTGATGGTGGTGGTGGTTGTGGTGATGGTGGTGGTGGTTGTGGTGATGGTTGTGGTGATGGTGGTGGTGGTGATTGTGGTGGTGGTGGTGATTGTGGTGGTGGTTGTGGTGATGGTGGTGGTGGTTGTGGTGATGGTGGTGGTGATTGTGGTGGTGGTGGTGATTGTGGTGGTGGTTGTGGTGGTGGTGGTGGTTGTGGTGATGGTGGTGGTGGTGATTGTGGTGGTGGTTGTAATAAATGTCATGTCAAGGATATGTTTTTTTTTTATTCATTTCATCATTTAGTAGATTAAAAAAAAAAAAAAAAAAATCAGAGGTTGATTACTCAGAGACGCCATCCACATGAAAAAAACAACAGTTAAGTTAGTGTTGAGATATTTAATGTAGGGAGCTTCAACAATCTAATTAGAAATAATTATGTGGTGGTGTTGGTGGTGGTCGGGTGAAGATAACCATAGCTCAATGACTGATATTATTTTAATCATTTCTGGCGGCAAGTAGGGGAGACAACTGCGGACATGTTTCAGTCTTATAAGACCTCTTCAGCATACTTACCGCAGTACTGGTGAGAGAATCAATATGTTTGTTTTTTTTATCGCTTAGTCAGGAGGAAGGTATTGCTCGTCACCCTTTTTTTTTGCAGCCAAAACTGGGGGTGAGAGAGAAGAAGGAAGGTATCCTCAGACCGGAGATCTGACCTGAATGCTTGCAACAGAGTGGACTCCACTAAAGGCACCCAAGATCCAGGTGGTGGTGTTAAACTGGTTGGTGGATTAAGTCTACCACTCGTACAATAGTGTACATGAGTAGGTGTGAGTTTGTAGTTTTTTTTATTGGATAGGTCTACTGTTCTGTCTAAACAGAGCGATTACACTGGTCAACAAAATAAACTTCATATTTTCATCGTAGATGAAATTAGTCTTTTCCGAAAATATTTTGGATGCTAATTCCAAATCTGGTTTCAGACTTTCCCTTGCATGTCTAGTTTTTGAAATATGACAGTTTTTATGTTTCTCAGGTTTATCACTCACATCTCATCTCTGTCATCTCTGTCATCTCTTCTCTCTTTCATCTCACATCTCTGTCACCTCACATCTCTGTCATCTCACATCTCTCTCATCTCATCTCACATCTCTCTCCTCTCATATCTCTCTCATCTATCATTTTTGTCATCTCACATCATCTGTCATCTCACCTCTTCCATTTAAAACCTTCATTATTACAACCATCAGTGAAAGAAATTATATGCACACTAGATTTGTAAATTGTCATGAGTTGTTTTTTCTTACTATCTTCAGTTGAGCTGATAAATGTAAATCATTGAAACACCTGTAACACCTGAACTTTAGAATCAAATTATTCAAGTGAATGTAATCAAGTGAAACAACAAAACATTGTACAGGTATAATAATACAAACAGATTATTGCATCAACACATACACCTGTAGATAAATCGATGATAAAAATTAAAGTTATTACATTGTGGAAGAGTAATTACAGCCAGGTAAATACACACAGAAGCTGATATATATTCACTTTATATTTATGTCTATTTTTGTGAGGTGTCAAAAGTTTTGTTGCATCCATGGCAACCTGGTTACTGATACAGTTCCACTGCAACATCACCATCATCATCATCATCATCATCATCATCATATGTCTGTGTTTCCATGCCAGCATGGGTTCGATGGAGGTTTTTTTGAAGCAGCATTTTACAGTCAGATGCCCTTCCTGTCACCAACCATACTTATTTTATGTATGGGAATCGTACCACCAAACTACTGAACAGCCAGGCATTTTGTTATCTGGAGATGTAAACAAACTCACCGGTTGATCAATAAACGGTGTCCAGCGATGACAAGCACACACATGCACACATACACAAATACATATATACACACATACATATATATAAATATATATATATATGATAGCTTATATATAAATATATATATATATGATATGATATATAAATATATATATATATGATAGGCTTCTACACAGTTTCCATCTACTAAATTCACTTAGGAAACCAATGTTGAGCAGGCATCCAATAAATCTTGCCTTTTAATTCAAAGGACTGCTGTTACCACTCAGTTTTTGTTTTACAGTCAACATCATCATCATAGTTTTTACATCTACTTCTCCATGATAGCATGAGCTGGATGAGACAATTTTTTTTTTTTAGGCAGTATTCTACAGTCGGATGCCCTTCCTGATGCCAGCCTTGACTTTATTTCTAAGTATGGGGTTTATTCCACTGAACTTCACCCATCGAACCACTAAGGTGCAGGACCTTATTGTTTATGTAGGACATAAACAAACGACACCAGTTGCTTAAGCAGTGTCAACAACAGAAGACTACGCAGAGACAAACACACACACACACACACACACATACATATATAAAGATATATATATATATATATATATATATATATATAAACATCATCATTTTATGTCTGTTTTCCATGCTGGCATGGGTTGGACAGGTGATTTCAGCCTGCGTTAATTCCAATTGGAGTCACCGCTCTCCTAGACAGGTTGGGGGACCACGTCTCACTCGTACATTTCATTTGGCTTGGTTTATACGGTTGGATGTCCTTCTTAGTGCCAACCACTTTACATAGTGTACTGGGTGCATTTATTGTGGCACCAACACTAAAGAGGTTATTATATCCACAACACAACTAAAGAGTCCTCTCTACCCTCTTACAGAATGTACTGGGTGTATTTTATCATGGCGCCAACACTAGAGAGGATACCTTGTCACCTGCCAGGCTAAAGAGTCCTCTCTACTTTACATGGTAAAATTAGTAATGATAATTATGATAATATTGATAATTCTAATGCTGATTTAATAGTAACTCCGATAATAATTTTGATATTTCAATTGATTTTTTTTTTCCAGCCTTCCATTAATTTATATTAAAATCTAGCGGTCCAATTTAGTTGAAATCAAAGATGCAAGAAACGGATATTTTGATGGACCAAAGCAATGGACTTACTGACAAGTGAGTAGAAATAAAACATTTTCTTTATCTTAGTTAGACAAACCACAAGACATTGAGTTCTAAATGTATTGTTCCATTGTCTACAGAGATCTGTTTTTTGCTGTCTCTCGTGTTCAACCATAAATGTTGTTCATTTAAATGTCAGTATCATAGCTGGTTATGTAAATAGAAGCTGTAGTTAAGTACAGCTCTCCACTGCAAGCATTGGGAATTTATTTTTTTAAACTGCTTTGTCTGGAGAGAAGGTAGTGACCATCACCCCTTCTTTTCACGGCCTCCAAGACTGTCAGGAGGGAGGGGGGAAGGAAGGTACCCTCGGACCGGTGACTTGGCCGAAATTCTTGCAACATAGTCGACTCCACTAAAGGTACCCAAGGTGCCAGTTGGTGGTGGCGGTGTTAAAACCAGGCGATGGATTAAGTCTATCACCCAATTAGGCCACTGCAGGGTTTGAACTGAGAATTCAAAGAGCCATGGAATAAATACCACAAGGCATCTTGTCCGATGCTCTAACGATTCTACCAGTCCACTGCTTTAGACTGGTACTTTATTTAGCTACCCTGAAAGGATGAAAGGTAAAGTTGACCTCGGTGGGATTTGAACTTAGAACACAGTGAGCCAGTACAAATACCACAATGCCTTCTATCTAATGTTCTACTGACTCTGCCAATTCACAGTCTATAGTAAATAGTTAGTAATGTAAAATTGACGAGATGACCTGAGATAATATGTGGTGGAACATCGTTAAATACTTGCTAACTACTCACACACACACTTAATGATATTGATAAACACTAATGTATTTTTAATTAATTATCTAATCTCAGTTTACTATTGTTAAGATTTGCTAATGAAATCAGGTTATTATTGTAATGGTGGTGGTGGTGGTGGGGGTGTTGGTGATAGTGGTTGTTGTGGCTAAGAGAAATAGAGAATAAAAACAAAAGTTAGAATAAACTGAGATATAGGAAGCAAAGCAGAGAAAGAGAAAGATGATGTTAGAGAAAATAAGAGAATGAAGATGAAAGGGGAAAGAGAGATTGAGTGAGAGAAAGGAAGAGAAATAGAAAGAAATTAAAATGATAAAGAAGATAATGAGTTTAAAAACACATACAGAGGAAGAAAAATAGAGATATGATCATTATGTTGGATATGATCATTATGTTGGAAATTGAAAATAAATGTAAAATGAAATAAAAAAGGAAAGCAAGGAAATATAAACAAGTTTAAAGTCAAAAATAATCAGCTCAGCTTTATTTATGTCTTTCATTGGGTGGAAAGTTCAGGCTGGCTTCTTTTTTTTTTTTGTATTCTTCATCAGGTGATATTGTATTTTCTCTTCTATTTAATTTGAGATAAATACCATGGAGGGAGGGAGAGAGATGAGAGGAGGGTAATAGTTTGAGATGAAATAATAAAAAAAGAAAATGTAGAAAGGTGAAAAAGTACTGATAACAAAAAATATATGAACTCCATTGGCCTGCATGGTTTAATGGATAAGGCATCTGACTTAGAATCAGGAGATTATTATTATTATTATTATTTTTATTTTGTTTAGGGGGGGGAGGGGGGGGTGTAAGGTGGTCAGAGAAAGTTAACTGCATGGAGTGCAGTATATTACAGGTTATTATGTCATGAAAGAAGCAAAGCAAAATCAACCCATTTTTGATTTGAAAACAGATACATTAAATTTAAAACAGCAAAAGATTTCATCATTTATCTTTTGCTGTCTTCACTGCTCTAGATCTGTTTTTGAAACTGTAATAATTATAATGTTTATTGAAACTTTCAAATTGGGATTAAAAATGAAAGTTTTCGAAAAGTAATAATAGCAGTGATATATAAACATAGACATTCAGAAATGAGAATTTGTGTTGTCATCCTTTTTCCCAATAGTAGTAGTGACAAAAATAAAATTATTCCAAATAAGAAGCACAGATAAAGCACAACACAAGTAGCAATCATTATGATAACAATCATTATTTGTTGTTGTTCAGCCCCAAGTCAGCTCTGATCAAACAGACTCGTGATTAAAGGGATTCCAGCAATGACTATCCAATCATTTTTCTTTCTTACATAGTGTATCTAAGACTACATTATCCAATATGTTCTCCTTTTTTTAAGTCAGTAGGGTGTGATTTAAGGCAGCGAATTGGCAGAGTCGTTAGCACATTGGACAGAATGTTTGCAGTATTTGCTCCAGCTCACTGCGCCCTGAGTTCAAATCCCACTGAGATAAACAAAGTACCAGTCTAGGGTGATGGGCTAGTGGAATGGCAGAATTGTTAGACTGTCAGACAAGATGCTTTGCGGCATTTCTTCTGGCTCATTGTGTTCTGAGTGCAAATCCCACCATGACCTACTTGAGTGGTAGACCTAATCCATCACCCAGTTTAACATCACCACCTGGCTCTTGTGTGCTTTTAGCGAAGTCCACTCTATAGCAAATATTCGGACCAGGTCTCTGGTCTGAGGATACCTTCCGCCGTCCCTCACACCAGTCTCAGAGGCCCTGAAAAAAGTGTGATGAGCACTGCCTTCCCTCCAGACTATGCAGTGTAAAAAAAATAATTAAGGATAATTTGGCTGCTATTTCTAACTGGTCAAACAACTGAGTAGAGGTTGCTCTCTATGGCTGCAATCATGTAAGTTGTGCATCTCCTACTCAGTTATTAGTTTCTTTCACAAGCTACATGCTGGTATCAAAAATTAGGCCTAAAGTTCTCTGTCGTAGTTTAAGCATTTTCTCCAAATTTCACATGTCTTATCTGTGGAAAGTTCAAGCAATTCTTTTATTTTTGTTATTCTTCATCAAGTGATAATGTATTTTGTCTTCTATTTAATTTGAGATAACAATACCACAGAGGATAAATATCAGAGGGAGCGAGATGAGAAGAGAGTAATAGTTTGAGATGAAGTAATATGAAAGAAAAAGCAGAAAGGTGAAAAGTGCTGATAAGGTATTCATTGTTAGCTTGGAAAAATTCCATAATTACCAGTCTCATCTCTTTCATTTTATCTATGATATTTTCAAATGTTTATTTTAATCTGCCTAATAGTTCGCATTCAAATCTGTCCTAATGTATAACTCAGAATGCTAGTGAGTAGTAAAAAAGAGACATGAATAAGATCAATGCTTTCCACAATGGGTGCCCGAGAAAAATTTGCTGCATCTTCTGACCCAACAAAGTGTCAAATTAAGTGCAGTACTGCAATACTGGTAGCAATAGTGTAGTACTTGAAATAAAATGCTGGCAGCTCAGATGGCTAAGCTACACACTCACAATGGACTAGGACAGGATACCAAAGGTAATATTAAGATGGACACAATCTGGAAAGTGAAAGCCTGGACAACCAAAGAACAACAGTTGAAAGTGAGCTGAGAGAAATGCATCTTGCATGGGCATGGTACAGAGAGTTGCTAAAGATTAGTCTGAATGGCATCGAATCATCGAAGACCTTATTTCCCGATTAGGAATAAGAGGATTAATAATAACAAATAATCTGTGTTATTTTAAGACTTCTATTATAATTCTGGGGATACTGTACCATTGTAGCCATATTGCTACAGTATTCTTCCACCAATACTCTGTTATACCTCTACAAACTGTATTTTGGTTTCTTACTCTAATCACAAGGTGTCCTCATTTTTAGCTTCGAGGAACTCCATAAATACCAGTCTTGTTTCCTCCATTTTAGCTGTGATATTTTCAAATGTTTATTTTAATCTGTTTTATAATTCTCACTCAAATCTTTGTTTTAAGCCCGTATATCATGCATTGCTGATTATGACTATTTTCAATACCCACTTGACAAAATCAGTAATTGGATTTCTGATTGAGCTCTGTTTCACTGACACATTTAGCTTTCAGAAAACAAGCCCTTTCATAATTATTCTAACAAAGTTCTCTTTACAAATTAACATTTTAATATCAGCATCAGTCAATATTCAGATTCAAGGACAATATATACTAACTCTGTCTGCTTATCTAACCAATATAATATTCCACTTCAATACAGCTACATTTAGTTGATTTTGCATTCAGATGTAAACTTTCAAGGTTCCAAATGCATCTACTAAATTATAACATCTTGTTTGTGAGAAATGCTTCCTGCATCATTGTAAAAGAATACAAATACAAGTTCTTTTTTGATTCCACTGCTGTAGTTTAGTTGAGAATGCCTCCAGATCTGTGGACTAATGCTTCAATTTTATATGGTTTACCTTGAATGAGACATCTATCTCTATTACTATAATGCTTCATCGACTAAATAAGTGAGGTAGTAACTGGAAGTTTTCTTTTTTTTTCTTATATAGAATTAACTTATATTTAACTTTATAGAATGATGATAAAATACACAGTTTTGGAGTTGTACATGTTTGGGAAGTAACTTGATTTGAGACTGTGAGTTGAAACTGAAACAGTTACATCATGGAAGAGTCATTTTACCATTTAAGAATTTAAATCAAATATACAGTTGATTAGTTAATTACATATGCAAATAAAGTCAATTTCTGGTAATTGCATAATACATTTTTCGATTTTGAGTAAAAAAAAAATGGCGAAATGTAGCATAAAATTGAATGTTTGATTTGGTATGAATAAAGTGATTCTAGAAGCATCAGTTTCTATGATGAGTTAAAATAACGGTAATCAGTACTTTCTGACAAATGATGTCAAATGATGTCAAAAAAAGGCAAATGTATTCAAAATTATTCTTACAATTTCAATGAATTAAAGACTATTGAAGTTCAGATTTCAGTGTAGTTTTATCTTATTTTCAATAGATGCAATCAATTTGTTTAATAAATAATCTTCACTGTAGATAAAATTTGAAAAATGATAGTATTGAATCAAGTGGTATATGGTCACTAATTTGTTGTCTTCATTATCAACTACATTAGCTTGTGACTGACTCAATTAAATATTTCTTAACCTGCATGACCCTAACTGATACCACTGAGTAAGTTAAAGGGAGAGAAAGTTGGGATAGCTCAAATGATTGTCCTGTCAATACATATCAATAAAAAAGATAGTTTTGACTGGGTGGAAGATGAGTAAATTACATGTACAGAGTTGCTGTCTTATAGAATATTGAATACAATAACGTGGTAGTCATTGTCAAGACATAAAAATCTGGTTTAGCTTGGGTAATTGAAGAATATCAAAGGAAATTGAAAAAAATATCACAAGTGGGATAAGTTAAACGATTGTCATACCAACACATATCAATAAGAATGATAGCTTAGACTGGGTGGAACATAAGTAAATTATGTTTACATAAAATGTTCT
This sequence comes from Muusoctopus leioderma, assembly GCA_027124095.1. Classification (NCBI taxonomy): domain Eukaryota; kingdom Metazoa; phylum Mollusca; class Cephalopoda; order Octopoda; family Octopodidae; genus Muusoctopus; species Muusoctopus leioderma. The sequence continues at coordinate 2,813 of JAOPJM010337057.1, read as the reverse complement.
GTAAGTAAAAAATAAAACATTTTATTCTTTTTTTATTATATAATCTGTACATGTGTAAACATAGACACAATACCTAACTACTGATAATTATATTGAAATTTTATAATTTATTGTTTACTATGCAAATTTGGTTAATTGCAGACTCTGGTTAATTGCATAATAGTTTTAATCATCAAGGCTATGCAATTCAGCTGAACTGACTGCATATATTCTTGCTCTAAAATAATTTCAGGTTGGATTATAACCCCAAGGAGAAATATGGTTCATACATGGCCTATTTTGTAGTCAAGGGAGTTTATTCCATTGATTTGACCCCTATGTATGAATGGTATTTATTTCATTTAGTCTGAAAACATGAAACTCATTTTTTGGTGGAATCTAATCTTAAACTGTTGAGAGACTAATCTAAAGTCTAATATTTAGTCCAGCATTCCACTGTCTCTGTCAAATTACTTAATAATGATGACAACAACAATGACAATAATAATAATAATTGCAATTATAATAATAAATATCAGTTCTACTTATTTAGCAAGTGACTTGATCTGAGACTCTATGTTGAAACTGAAACAATTACATTGTGGACTAGTCATTTTAGCCATTTATGAATGCATAAAAGCTGTTATTTTCACTTTTTATTTATTTCTTGATAGTACAGTCTATTATGAAGTGTCAAAAAGTTTCAACTTATGTGACCTGGTCACTTACATAAGAGATGTAATTGACAAAGTTGCAAAAGGGCATCAAAACATTTTGACACTTCATAATAGACTTCTATTAAAAAGTACAAAAAGTGAACATAATTGTTTTTGTGTGTTCTTGAATGGCTAAAATAGCTCTTCAACAATGTAATTGTTATAACTATAAAAATTGTAGTTATAAAAATAATATTTGTAAAATTTCAGACAAGTAAAATAAAAATACATATAATTGTTTCTAACATAGGCACCTGACCAACAACCCCAGTACTTGACTGATACTTTATTTTATCGACCCAAAAAGGATGAAAGGCAAAGTTGACCTCAGCGGGATTTGAACTTAAATATATATAATACAAGCATATACATTATAAAATCTGTTTTCTGTCTTTTGGACTCCAAACCTTAAGCTAATGAGCTAGCCTCTATGTGGTCACTTAGCCTGCTATAAATAACAACCAATTCTCCCACATATCATACCTTCCATCTTAACAAAAAAAGAAGGAATGAGTCTGAATAAAAAAAAGATGGGACAGTCATAGTTGGAATGCATTTGACAATAGATCTGTTTGATCAAGGTTGACCTGGGGTTAAATGACACACCCATTATTTTCTTCGACAGTTTAAAAATATTAAGCTTTGGTTCTAATACTTTTAGAATAAACATCTCTAAAGATTTGGTCTATCTTCAACTTTCCCTCTAAACAAAGAACTTTTATTCAGCTTTTCATAGGTGGCAAATTGGCAGAGTTGTTAGAACGTCAGTTAGTATACCTAACAGTGTTCATTCTGCCTCATGGCGCTCTGAGTTCAAATTCTGCCGAGGTCAGCTTTGCCTTTCATTCTTTCAGGTTAGATAAATAAGAACCAGTCTAGGCCGGTACTCTGGTGGAATTGTTGCCTTCTGAGTTCAAATTCTGTTGTGGCCTACTTGGGTTGTAGACTTAATCCATTGCCTACTTTATCACCACCACCTGGCCCTTTGGTACCTTTAATGGAGCCCAATCTATTCCAAGAATTTGGGCCAGGTCTCCAGTCCAAGGATACTTTCCTCCCACCAATCTTGGAGGCCCTGAAAAAGGGTGATGGCCACTGCCTTCCATTCTGTCTAACCAATAAAAAAAAGTAACAGGCACAGACATAGCTGTGTGGTTAAGGAGTTCGCTTCGCAACCACGTGGTTTCAGGTCCAGTCCCACTTCGCAGCACCTTGGGCAAGTGTCTTCTACTATAGACTCAGGCCGACTAATGCCTTGCGAGTGAATTTGCTAGACGGAAACTGCAGAAGCCCATCGTATATATATATATATATATATATGTATATATGTGTGTGTGTTTGTGTTTGTGTCCATATCTGTTTGTGTCCGTAACATAGCGGTTCGGCAATAGAGACCGATAGAATAAGTACTGGGGTCGTTCTCATCGACCTCCAAGGCGGTACCCCAGCATGGCTGCAGTCAAATGACTGAAACAAGTAAAAGAGTAAAGTTAATACTGAGGTTAACATAAAAAGTTATCTTGCATGTTTTTAATATGAAGAATTTTTACTGAAATACTTTAATCAGGAGCTTCATGGTGATAGTTTCAAAATATTGATTTGTATCTGAGATGGATTTCAGTAAAGTACCACCTCATAAGTGAGGTAAATAATATATTATTATTAATATCAAATTAATTGTAATGTGTTCTCACACCTGTTGCCTTTATAGCAAAATAAAGAAATTACTAAATAAATAACTAAAAAATATAAATCATTATAATAATAATTGTTATTATAATGATTTCTTTATTTCTTCATTTTATTAATAATTATTATTATTATGGCAGAATCATTAGCGCTTCAGAACAAATGCCTTGTGGCATTTGTTCTGGCTCTTTGCAACCTAAGTTCAAATCCCTCTAGAGTCATCTTTATCATTCATCTTTCTGGGGTTGATAAAATAAAGTACCTGTCAAGTACTGGGTTCAATATATTCGAGTGTTGCCTTCTCCCAAAAAATTTCAGGCCTTGTACCTATGTTAGAAATTACTATTATTATTATTATTATTATTATTATTATTATTATTATTATTACGAAAAATTTTCCTTGATATATGCTGTATTTACACATTATCC
>JAOPJM010336749.1:0-11749 GCA_027124095.1 Muusoctopus leioderma | reverse complement strand
AGATCGATAAGATAAGTACCAGACTCAAAAGTACTGGGGTCGATCTGATCGACTACAAGGCGGTGCCCCAGCATGGCTGCAGTCCAATGACTGAAACAAGTAAAAGAGTATATATATATATATGTGTACATACATATAGATACACATACACATCTGTATGTATATGTATATGCACATATATATATATGTACATACATATACACATATACATCTGTATGTATATATATGTGTGTGTGTGTCTATGTATATATATATATATATATATATGTGTATAAGTATGTGTATGTATATATATATATATGTTTGAATGAAATAAGTGTAAGCTGTTTTGTATTTATTACACATATCCACAGTTTATTTACTCTGGGTCTAAGTCTTTGAGGTTATATATCGTTTTTATACATTATGTATTGTTGAGGGATTGTACATTATATATATTATTTTTTTTATTTATACAATATTAGTAGATGACTAAGTAAGCAGTTAAGATTTTCGATCATAAATGAACATTAAATTAAATTAAATTAGACTCTACAATAATAAATGGGGGAAAAAAATTATGAAAAAACGATCCATATCCAGTTAGGTTTAAGTAGCTACAGAACACCAGGGACTTTTGTGTGAAAGACGAGATAGGTAGCAGTATCATAGGTGGCTATAAAGACACTTTATAGCCACTAATTTGAGGGGATGATATGTGCTAGCTGTGCTTTGGTGTAGTGGTTAGCATGGCCATCTGGTATACGACAGATGTGTGGTTCAATTGCATGGCCAGTTCTAGGCACATTTGTTTCTTTCATAGCTTTGTGTTTGTAGAATGTCTAATTTAATTTAATGATTATTTATAACGAAAGTCTTAATCGCTTACTTTGTCGTTTACTTATACACACACACACACGTGTGTGTGTGTGTTTACGTAGTTCTTCATTGTTGGGAGATATCACTTGAGCAACCAGTGTCATTCATGTCCCACATGAAAAATATGTCGTGCAACTTAGTGGTTTGATGAGTGAAGATCACAAGAATAAATACCTTACTTAAAAACTAATGGTTGGTATCAAGAAGAGTATCTGGCTATAGATTACTGCCTCAATAAAATCTCATCCAACTCATGCCACCATGGAAAAGTAGACATAAAAAATGTACAAATGATTAACTACCTCTCACTTGGCTACCAATGGACTACATCACATGTTCACTAGATAACCACCATCATTATCATTTAATGTATAAAGTTATCCTTTTGTTTATCTATCATTCACTTCAATATTTAGGATTTAGTATCAAATAATGTCAATAAATTATATAGCTTTAATATAAACATTTACTGAAGATCAGTTTAGAGAGATTTGCAACTTTTATCATACATTGATCAAGTCTGTGAATTCTATAGTTTATGGTTATGTCAGTACAAGGTTTGCTTAGATGTTCTACATATAAAATGATAGAAGAATAATGTAAGAGTAAACCAGCTTTATTTCAATTTCATGTTGTTAATATTTACAAACAGTGATGATAAAATATTGAGAAAATGTGGTGATATCTTGTATGACAGACATATCCAACCCATACCACCATGCAAAACAGATATTAAAACATTGATGAGGATAATGACGATGTTCACAAATGAAGGAATCATACTATAAATGAAAAAATGATATCTTACCAACATCAGAATCATTCCCTTGATGGGATACATATAATAGATTTCAAACAGGAATATATGAAATAATGTATAGAAAATATACATATCCTATTATGGTATGATGAAATATGTTCTGTTATGGTTTCTTAATTTATTTCTAACATAACAACTGTACAGTGATGTTGTCCCTGATGTATGAGAATATATTTCTCAGTTGTTTAACCACAATGTCAAAGAAATCAATAATATATTTTCTCCTTTTGGAAATATGTTAGATGGAATATATATAAATATTCAGAAAGAATGTTTTTTATTGAAAATATCACAGTGGTAAGTTATCTTACCAATGTAGATATAGTTGTGGTTAAATAAAATATAGTGTTGGGAGGTTGTTATCACACACTGTTATATCTTCTTTCCTGTGTGAATATATTTATGGTTATATATCAGATATCTTTTTCACAAAATGAATTTTGACTGTTGTGGTAAATACAGCACAGCAACATGTATTACTTAATTTTAGTTGATCAAATAATTGTTATCCCATTTCTCATTAGTATATCTAGTAATTTTATGAATACTATAAAGTATCAATACTCATAAAATTAACTAGATTTACCAATGAGGAAGAGGAAAAGGAAAAAAATTCATCTGATCAACAAAACTTATGAATGAAAAAAATGCCATCTATGTAGTGCACTTAGCACAACCCCTGAGAAAGTATCAATACTGATATTTGTGAATATAAATACTTTTCCATGTGGGATACACTTGATAGATGTTGACAAAATTACTAGATTACTCCATGGGAAAGTATCAATATTTGTAAAATTACTAATTATATCAACGAGAAAAAGGAAAAAGATTAATTTGATCAACAAAAATTAAGTAGTTGCTTCCGGTGCTGTATTTATCACAAACCCAATTTTGACATTGATATAGTTACTGTTCTGTATGAATACATACATGTCTAGTTAAGTGACTTTTTTGAGAGAACGATTTACTAGACAGTTTCTCTCCTGTATGAATATATTCATGTTTAGTTAAGTTACCTTTTTGAGTGAATGCTTTACCACAGATATCACAGTGATATGGCTTCTCTCCTGTGTGAACACGTTTATGTTTAGTTAAGTGATTTATTTGAGAGAAGGATATACCACAGATATCACAGCAATATGGCTTCTCTCCTGTATGAGTGTGTTTGTGAGAAGTCAAGTTACTTTTTATAGAGAATGATTTACCACAGATATCACAGTGATATGGTTTTTCTCCTGTGTGAATACGTGTGTGTTTAGTTAAGTAATCATTTTGAGAGAATGATATACCACAGATATCACAGTGATATGGTTTCTCTCCTGTATGAATGTGTTTATGTTTAATTAAGTGATCATTCTGAGAGAAAGATTTACCACAGATATCACAGTGATTTGGCTTCTCTCCTGTATGAATACGTATGTGAGTAGTTAAGTTACAAGGTGTAGAGAATGATTTACCACAGACATCACAGTGATATGGCTTCTCTCCTGTATGAATGCGTTTGTGAGTAGTTAAGTTACCTGAGTCAGAGAAAGATTTACCACAGATATCACAGTGATATGGCTTCTCTCCTGTATGAATACGTTTGTGAGTAGTTAAGTTACCGGGTGCAGAGAAAGATTTACCACAGATATCACAGTGATATGGTTTCTCTCCTGTATGAATACGTTTGTGAGTCGTTAAGTTACCGGGTGCAGAGAATGATTTACCACAGATATCACAATGATATGCCTTTTCTCTTGTATGAATGTGTTTGTGAGTGGTTAGGTTATCTTTCTGAGAGAAAAACTTTTTACAGAAATCACAGTAGTATGAGGTCTTCCCTTTCTCTATCTTTATATCAACAGGAAAATCAATCCTTTTAGACAGTGTTTTACAGTTGATCTTGTTCTCACATAATTCATTTTCCATAATTTTTCTTTTCTCTCATCGGTATCTGAAAATGCTGCGAACTCTTGTGTAATCCAAGTTTAATTAGAATGCAAAATCACCTTGAACACATTCAGTATAGTGAAGTTATCTCACTCAGAGGAAATATTTCACCATAATTCTAGCATAGATTTATATAAACAGGGTTACATCTGTTCTGTATCACATCTTCCTTGGGTTTTTAAAAGATAAATATTGATGATGCATCTGAAGTAAAATATTGTTTTATGCCAGTGTCATCTGATATTCTGAAATAATAAAGAAACAGTATAAGATATAGAGGATACTATATAAGAATCCTCAGTGAAAAATTTACATTTCTATACTGATAAACTGTAGATATAAACTTTTCACCAACCATACTAATTAAATATGGGAGTCATACCACCGAATTATCAAATGGCTGGGCATTTTGTTATTTGGAGATGTAAACAAACGTAACCGGTCGATTTCAAGCAATGACAAGCCCACGCAGACACATATATATATATATATGACAAGCTTCTATACAGTTTCTGTCTACCAATTTTTCCTCACAAGGTATTGTTCAGCCTGAGGCTATAGTAGAAGACACTTACCCAAGGTGCCACGCAGTGGGACTGAACCCAGGACCACATGGTTACGAAGCGAACTTCTTAACCACACAGTCCTGTCTGCGCCTATTAATGCGATTTCACTGCATCTCAATGGAATTGTCAGTGACTTGCTTGCAGAGAAGTGATATAACAGTGAAATAATTCTAACAAAACATTTTCCTCTGTTTGATATTTTAAAAGACTGAAATTTTTCTTTTAAATAAAAAAAATAGTTTTAATATCACAAAGGATGAATTACAATGGCAACTTGGTTCCAAAAATTGTAAAAAGATTCATCATCAAAGCTCTGAATCCACATGAATTCAGTAAGATAGTCGTCAACAACATCACAGCTTGTTCCATTCATAGAGTTGAACTTGCCTATAACTACATGGATTCCACTCTGTTCATACATTACCCCAGTTTATGGATTAACAAAATTTCAGGAGTACTTAATGGAGCATTAATAAGCTATGTTACTAGCAAATTACCTAAAGTTTAAACAAATTGGTTGCAGGGGAGCTATAGAGAGGCAGAGAAATGTGAATAGGGAAGAGAGAGACTTTCTAAAATCCACTGATGTATCACTGAGACCATCTTCATATGTAACATTACAATATGGTATGATCATTGATTGATTCATATATAGCTGGAATCTCTTGCAGTGAATAGTAAGAATTACATAGAATATTGTCAACATTACACTTACATCTACAGAAGCAAATTACCAGTGTAGTAGTTGTCATTAGGTACATTAACTATAAACTGTTTGTGTTTCTCACATCTGGAATGTATTACTGGGATAATTTTTAGTTCAGCATGACCAACGTCAGGTTTCTTTACCAGAGAAGCTACATAATGAAACACTACTCTCTACCATTCATGGGTGGGTGGGTGTACATGTGTGTATTTAATTAGAAAGGATGGTGGATAGCGGAATTGGTATTAAGGTACATCCCTTTATGTTCTGAGTTCAAATCCCAACAGAGTGGTCTTTACTTTCCATACTTTCTGTATCTGATAAGTACCAGTCAAATACTAGGGTAGATTTAACTGATGCTGACAGAAATACTAGAATTCTGGATTTAATTGTTTCCAGTTATATTCAAAGAACTTATTAATATTTACAAGAAAGATTGAAAGTTATGAAACTGAAATAAATTTAACAAAGCATATTTTCCCCTGTTTGATATTGGTGTGGTGTGCAATGATATTGGTGTGGTGTGCAATTGTCCCTTTATTACATGGATTTGCTGTAAATAAAAATATTTTGATTTGCTGTAAATAATACATATAAGCCTGCTGGTGGTCAAGCTTTGGCCACAAATTCTCCTCGTGATCTGTGAATAATATTTCGGGGAAGGGAAGGTGACTTGATCTTTACCATTTGTCGAGGGAGGTTTGCTTGTTATTTCTAGCTACTCAATTGATCACTCATTTTCAACTTCTGAGAACTGATATCAGAAAGTGAAAAATTTGTTTTGTCATTTCAATCTTATAAATGTTTTTAAGTAAAAAGGGAAGTGGGGTGGATAAGAAAAAGGAGGGTGGGAGTGACTTGATCTTTACTATTTGTTGAGGGAGAGTTGGCTGTTATTTCTAGCTAATCCAGCAACCACACCTTTCAACTTCTGACAACCAATATCAAACGGGAAAATATGCTTCGTAAAAATTATTTCACTGTTTCATAACTTTCGATCTTTCTTGTAAATATTAATAAGTTCTTTGGATATAATTGGAAACAATTAAATCCAGAATTCTAGTATTTCTTTCAACTTGACGTACTCCAAACTGTCAGCTTCAGTTAATAAATATCAATTTTTAGCATTGGGCACAAGGTTTGGAGAAGTTCAGAGTGGATTAAATCTACCCCGGTATTTAACTGGTACTTATTTTATCAAAGATATTTTTTTCTACATTCCCATTTCCCTTACTTTCGTGTTTTAAGCTACGGCAATTCTTTATGCACATTTACACATGTATTTAATACTATATTATCCAAGGTAGTCTTAGATACCATCATTTACAACTGTTTTGAAGGAAATTTGGCTACTATATTTAGCAGGCTAAGAGACCACGGAGAAGTTTCTATGATAGCTTGTGTTGTTTTCAGGAATTTTATGAAAAAAAAACATTAGATTGATGAAAGAAGAAAAGACGATTGAATGAGAAAAACATTAAAAAAAAAATACCTCGTATTTATATATACACACACACACATATATATATATATATAATATCAGGAAGTCAGTGACGGTGTGTGTATATATATATATATATATATATATAAAACGAGGCATCAAGCTGAAACTTCGAAGTAACTGCCAATTTTTCTTCATGAACAAATAAAACACATACTCTACTAACCAGTATTGAGTGCTCTTTCAGTTAATGTTTGACCCGTTCTATGTATGTTTGTACATACAACACGTACATTAATATATATATTTAATGTGGTAGGTAAATATGATTATTTTTACGTCACTTTATGGTCGACACTAAATAAATTATTCGAGCGATGGATTTCATTCCATTAAAAGATTTATTTCGGTTTCCTATAACTATGGCAGCCTGTAGTCGATATCCGGTTGAACATGCGCATTGGAGACATGTCAGTAGCAGATAAACAGACCTATACACACATGCATGCATATACAATCAACTGCCTCAGAACCAACCTTGAGAAGCTAGGCTTCTCAAAATCAGAAAGAACTAGACTAATTAGAAAATTGTAGATACAAGCTATCAATGGAACTGTAAAAATATGTAAAACTTTCCAGAAGTTTAGCATATAAATACATATACATATGTTTGCATGTCTAGACATGTTCATGAGTACACATACATAAAGCAAAACAAATGAACCATGCATGCACATATACACACACATGCACAAATACCCAGCTGATGTTGTCTAAATTCCAATGAAAGAGACTTGGATCTAGGTTAGAAACCGGCTCTCTCTCAATTGGTGGGAAATTTGAAAAATAAAACCGAAAAGAGACATACATACATATATCCACAGGTATGGCGCTGTGGTTAAGAACTTCGCTACGCAACAGCGTAGTTTCGGGTTCAATCCCACTGCGTGGCACTTTGCGCAAGAGTTTTCTTCTATAGCCTGGGGCCGACTAATGCCTTGTGAGTGAATTTGGTAGATGGACTGAGCAGAAGCTCGTCGTATATATATATGTGTGTGTTTGTGTTTGTCTCCCGTAATATAGCGGTTCGACAACAGAAACCGATAGAATAAGTACAAGGCTTAAAAATAAGTACTAGGGTCGATCTGATCGACTAAAACCCTCCAAGGCGGTGCCCCAGCATGGCCACTGTCAAATGATTGAAACAAGTAAACGATAAAGGAAATATATGTATATGTGTGTGTATATATATATATATATATATATAGGAGTTCGCTTCGCAACCACGTGGTTTCGGGTTCAGTCCCACTGCGCGGCACCTTAGGTAAGTGTCTTCTACTATAGCCTCGGCCCGACCAATGTCTTGTGAATGAATTTTGTAGACAGAAACTGTAGAAGCCCGTCGTATATATATATATGTATATGTGTGTGTATGTGTGTCTGTCTGTGTGTTTGTGTATGTCCTGAAACAAGTAAAAGAGTATATATATATATTTATATATAAAATATGCTGCCATTGCCAGGTCTGATTGGACACTGCCTAGTCTGCCTGTTTGTCTGCCTGTCTGACCCTCTGAGTAACTAACACGTCATATATATATATATATGCTTGCCAAACAAAGATCAAATTGTCCTTTTTCCCCAGCATGGGAAATATATTTTTTTAAAAAGAAATATTTAATTTCTCTAAAATTACCTCCCTTTGCTATTTACGGAAGCAAATGCCTCCAAGCAATTGTTTTTCTTTGTCTCTAGCTTGGAGTTAATTTTCGATAAGTCTAATATTTACTCTGTATACTGTTCTGTATACTATTACTTTGCTTTATCATAACTATCTGTGCCACTGATCCATATGAGTTATTTCTCTTAACTCCTTGTAAGTTTATTTATGCAAATTACCTCGACCAGAAATTTTACTACACTCTTTTTTGTATATATATATCGTCTATTTAGATGGTCTGGCAAGCAGCTTAGACTGACTATGCCAAGCTGATGAGATCTAACGAGATCGAAACACGTCCATGGTTGTCGCTGCTTGCCAACAAAGATCAGATTGCCCTTTTTCCTCCGGCATGAGAAATATATTCTTTAAAATGGAAGCAAATGCCTGTAAGCAATTGTTTTTACTGGGAGTTATCAATACCTGGGATACAAATGTTCATTCTACCGTCAGAATCATCCCACATTGCCTTTGCTACGAAACCTCTGCTGTTTTCGCTGAAGTTAATGAAATGTTGGCAACATTCTTTGCCCAATGGATCGGTGTCGTGCATACACACACCACAGACACCTGACACACACACACACGCGCGCACGCACACACTCACACACACATACATACACACACTCATATTTATATACATACACACACACACACACACACACATCTATATATATAATAATAAATGGATCTCCGTCTGAATCAGATGATGAGTGATCAGTTGTTCGATCAACTGAACTACCAACACTGAATTAGAGTGTAAGCGGCTGAGTATTCCACAGACACGTGTACCCCTAACGTAATCAGTAGACATAAACAGAGTGACACACAGTGGTGACAAGGCTGGGCCTCTGAATTACAGGTACAATCCATCCGACGGTCTTCTATAGAGTTTCCGTCTACCCAGATTCACTCACAAGGCTTGGGTCGCCCGAGGCTATGGTAAAAACACTTGCCCAAGATGCCACGCAGTGGGATCGCACCCGGGACCTCATGATTGCGAAGCGAACTTTTTAACCATTCGGCCATACACACATAAATACACACACACTGGTCCGGGATATTGTTATATAACTGAGTAAATTGATTCTCCACGAACTCACAACTGAAACACATACTCAAGCAACAATATACGAGCCAATGAGGGAACCTCTAGATGTTCGTTCGACTGCTAGAAATAGCAGCTAAAACTGTTTCAAACCACCCCCTATCATTTTTCAGAAAAATAAAACGGTAGGACATATTGAATAATGTAGTCTGAGATAATCTATGTCTGAAAAGACGGTATGGTCACGGCTGGAACCTATTTGATCATAGGTCTGCATGATAAGGCCTGACCTGAAGTTCCACAACAACAACAACAACAACAACAACAACAACAAAAACACTACACGGTATCTGTTCCTATTGTATGTGATTGTGACAACATTGCATCGTAAAAAAAATAGTTGTTGTTTAACCCTAGGTGAGCTCTGATCGAGCAAACTTATGATCAAAGTCATTCCAGCCACGACCATTTTTTTTTTTATCAGTTACAGTGTACCCAGGAAATTTGGCTACTATTTCTAGTAAATTGACTAACCACGTAGAGACTACCTCGTTGGCTCATAAAAAGAAAGAAATGTTGTGTATATGACTGAGACAAAAGTGTCCCTCAAATCCCCTCGAATTCGAATTAAGCCCCCCCCCCAAAAAAAAAAAATTCTACATGGCTGACCTGCTCGTAGGTCACGTATTCAAATGAACACTGGTCGTTTCATTGTGCTTTTGGTCAGAACACGCTATCGTACGTTCGTTCAGTTGTTCATTTAGTTGTCGGGAATAGAAACGGGAATAGAAACCTAATACAGACTATTGCAGTGTCCGTGTTTAGATATGTCTCTTCTGATTCATGCCTTGCAACCGGAACTAATCAGAAGCCGTAAATAACCAAGCAAGGCTTAGAAGACATTTACATTTCATTTTATAAGGTCAAATTGGACTTTCATTTCTGAGATGTCAATCAAATAAATGTGACTTGTCGAGTCATACAAGTGTTTTTCTGGCCCACACAAAATCGGTATTTATTTTTTTAACCATAAGTTAAGTACGGTATTTTACTATTCACCAAGGGAGCTCATTGTGTCAACACAACAAACATTTATGAAGAAATGTCTTAGTGAACAGATACTGCTCCAGGAAAAAAAACTGTGACCGAGAACTAGTTTCGATTTTACTTAATATATTTTAAGCCCATGTGAAAAACATTGAACATGAACTAATCTCATAAACTGCTGGTTAACTCTTAACATCCTGTTGAGAATTTTCTAAGTCCTCTAATAATTGAGCAGAAAATGTCTAGAAATGGGCTTTTTGTAGCTTAATTACTAAGAAAGTTTACAGGTAAGAAACACAGCTACTTTGAGGTGTTTTCACACAAAAATTGTTCACTTTCACCATATATATATATATATATATATATATATATATGTATAGTTCAATTATTCATGTCAATTTTATGATGTGGTATTTTGTGGAACTGTGTCCTACAGGACATTAATAGTTAATTGATTCCAAGTCTATAAAGTCTGTTTGTATGTCTGTGTAATAGAAACTACATATGAGTGTGTCTGTTGTGTGTGTTTTATGTGTGTGTTTTCTGTTGTACGGTTATGGGGCAAACATGATTTGTATACCAATGTATTTGTTACTGTGTATGTGAGCATGCATGCGTGTGTGTCTGTGTGAGTGCACGCATATTCATTTGCGTGTATGAGCGCGTACGTTTGTACGTTTGTACGTACGTAAAGTTATTGATAGAGTTAGCATATACATGTGTATGCTAATGTATTTATGTTTTAGTACTATTGTGTGCGTGTGTGGTTATATATGCGTGAGTGTTTGTTTGTTTGTGATTGTTGGCTTGAAGATACACGATGTGTACGCTAACGCTTTTTAGTGCATATGTAAGTATGTGTTTGTGTATGTATGCATGTATGTATGTGCGTCTGTGAGTTTATGTTGTATGTATACGCGTGTTTTTGTTTGTGGATAATTGTAATTGAAAAAAAACCGCTTGGTTAAGAAGTACACGGAGGATTAATTTCCATTGTTGTACCGCTCACCCATTTATGGTGGACGAGAAAGAAAGAAGAAAAGCGAAGTCTGAAGGGAGAGAGAAACACAAGAGAGAGTGAGAGAGAGGGAGAGAGAGAGAGTGGGGGAGGAGTGAAGAAGTAAACGCAAAATAAAGAAGACAGTGGGGAGAGGAAGAACAGAAGGTTTCTTGTTAAACGAGAAGCAAATATGTCGTAACACATGTTTTAAAAAAAAAGTAATGGAGGACAGTAGAATATAATGATGTGGGAAATAAAATAGAAGATAAGATGTTACACAACCAGCAATAACAACAGCAAGAGAGACGAGCCAGCGATGGAGTCGCTTTGCGGTCGCTCGACCTATTTGAAATAGCAGCCAAAATCTCCATCCAATCACAACCAGCCATGTTAAAATGGGAAGCACATTGATTAATGTAGTCCTAAATAAACAATGACTGAAAAGAAGCGAAAAGAAAAGACAGGATGGTCGCAGTTGGAATGCTTTACAAGATCAGGACTGAACTGGGGCAAAACAACAACAATATCAAGAACAACAACAACAACAACAACAACAACAACAACAACAACAACAACAACAACAACAACAACTACTACTACTACTACTA
>JAOPJM010336647.1:0-11750 GCA_027124095.1 Muusoctopus leioderma | reverse complement strand
ATATTTCTTTTAAGAACATAGGCGCAGCCATGGCTGAGTGGTTAAGGAGTTCGCTTCGCAACCACGTGGTTTCGGATTCAGTCCCACTGCGTGGCACCTTGGGTGAGTGTCTTCTACTATAGCCACGGGCCGACCAATGCCTTGTGAGTGAATTTGGTAGACTGTAAGTATATCGTTAATGTGCAGAAGGAAGAGTGTAGGAGACATAACCAAACTTTGGGATACACCAGAGTTGATAAAGTGTACGTCGGAGAGAGCCCCGACGGCTTATATTGCAATGAAGCAGTGTAAAAGAAAGCTTCCAATCCAAGAAATTAGAGACAGGAGGAGAGAATTGAGTGTTCTCATAATAAACACGGTCAAAGGCTTTGCTGATGTCAAGTGCAACAACATTGTTTTCACCGAAGTTCTCAAGGTCGAGGTAACACTTATGAGACCAAATCTACGGTAGATCTATCTCTACGGAAGCCATACTAGTGGTTACTAAGTAGGTAGAGAAACTTAAGGTGATTTCGGAAGTTATTGTTAACAACTTTTACCATCAACTTTGAAAGGTTGGAAGTGAGAACGTTATATTGGAAGTTGCCCTTTTGGAAGATGGGACACACTGTAACAATCTCTGTCCCTAGAATCTGGTACTTTAAGTTAACTATTTGGTTAAAGGACCACCAATTCTAATCTTACTCTTTTTGTCAACAAACGTGTTTTATCCTTGACCCATATAAGATGGTAAAGTCTCACAAAGTCTTCCACCCATCAACTCACTGGGGTGTTTATACAAAGCTGTGTTGCAGATGTATAGGTGAAGAACACTATTGTTTGAAAAACTTTCACTTACTAAAACACTACAACCACTAGTCCACTTGTCTGCTGCATATTCCCACTTCTCTTCTGTTCCTATTGCAACGGTACTCACTTTTCTAAACTTCTGATCTGTGTACCACGCCTGTCCAAGCCAAAATGATATACTTATCTCTATTTCCCACAGTATACCACATCCCCAAACGCCCCCCCCCCCCATAAACACTTTGCCTAACCCTATATCCACAAAATTGTAGCATTCTGTAACTACAACCCAGCCTACGTTTTACCTACAGATATCAACCAGCAGAAGTTCAAGTTGATTATCAACTGCATCAACCTCACCAATCTCAGAGGATTTGTAAAGGCTATGAATGCTGCCTTTCTTCCTTGGACTAGATAATAAAAACAAACAGGAATATCCCTGAAATCACTGAGAATCTACATTCATCTGAAGGTGTTTGTATAGCGCACTTCTTCAGCGTCTCTTTTGTAATGCATCAGTTACAAAATACTTTTTGTTCTTAGTGTAGAGTGTAAAAGTTTGTTCCAAGTTTATATCCTGAAGGATATGTGCAGTCGTCATCTAACTTAACTCCAGTAATAAATAAAAGCCAAGTGTGTAGGTTTAAAAAACCCGTAGACATTCCTTCTCATTCAACGGTTTTATAAATGCACATACCTTTTTAATGTTGTTCAAAACTAATTTCTATCTTTCAACATTTTAAATTAATTTGGGGACATTGCATGATTTAAGTTTACTTGTATTTTAACAGCTTCCTTTCTTATTGAACTTTACGGCTAAACACATAATATCTTTAGTATCACGGTGTTTGGTTCACTTACGCATAGATTCATGGGCTTGTGCTAATGTGAGAAAAATGTTAAATATATCATTCATTCAACCATTTTGCTTATAGGCTTTTCTTTCTTACATTAGGTAAATATTTTACATTAGGTAAATATTTTACATTAGGTAAACATTTTACATTAGGTAAATATTTTCCCGTGTGCATGATTTGAAACTGCTTACACCACTCCAGTAGCAGAAAGTGAGAGCTGCTTTGGAGATAGTTTACATATAAGTCAATATTGGCACTGTATAGCAGTACCCTGTCATGCCACTTGATGCTGAGGATAATTTTAAGGTGAGGTGATTGGAACTGGTTTAAAGCAGTTTGAGATATATATATATATATATATATCTTTCAGTCTGAAAAAAACGTGATCAACTTTGACAACTCCCTTTTGATCAAGAAAATATCTAGAAAGCCTTTTGATATGAGATAGGGTGCAAGTAAGTAACTCAGCTGAAGTAACTAATTTAATCAGTCTATACCTGCTAAACTAACTTAAACTGAGATTTCCTTTAGTTAGGGGTGGCTTGTACCATGATACTGAATTGCTAATTTTTACCAATTGTACCAATTGCTTTATATACTTTCAGTTGATGCCTCTTCTGTGCCAGTACTCTGTTAAAATTTGCGCTAGCCTTTGCAATTCTGGTGCTGAGTTCGCCACTAATGTTAGCATTTTGTGAGTGTGCTGCCAAGATAGGTAACCATGTTGGCAGCAGCAATATCTTGACGTTGATTCTCTGTTGGTAACACTTGTCAACACTGCATTGTCTGTCTTTGCCTTAGTTTTGATCAGTAACCTTCTGAGGTTGAACACGTTGCCATTAGTGCGATACATGACGCTGATTCCTATATCACTATCTCTGGCCATTATCTTCCACAGATTTATTCTACTGATAGTATCGAAGGCTTTGGTTAGTTCGAAATAGTAGGAGAGCAGGTCAAAGTTTTTCTTCTGGCATTTCTCCTGAGGTTGCCTTGCAGTAAACATCATGCCGATTAGCCCACACCCCATCCAGAAAACACATTAGCTCTCTAGCAGAAGCCTCTGATCAAAGTACACTGTAAGTAGGTGTATCAGAATCCTAACAGTAACTTGCCAGCAATGGAGAGCAATAAACAATGATGGTTATCGACGTCTGACGATTTCCTATCCGTGATTGATGAG
The DNA here is from genome assembly GCA_027124095.1 of Muusoctopus leioderma. Lineage (NCBI taxonomy): Eukaryota > Metazoa > Mollusca > Cephalopoda > Octopoda > Octopodidae > Muusoctopus > Muusoctopus leioderma. Next base: position 8,924 of record JAOPJM010336647.1, on the reverse strand, counting down.
ATCCTCTTTGAATACCTGGGGATCTTTTGTTGTTTCCACATAAGTAGAAACATCCTGTAGAACTTATCAATCAGAGGCGAACCACCTTTCTTGTATATCTCGGCTGAAATGAAGTACTTTGTCGCTGCAGAATAGACATCAGGAGGTTAGCAATGCATTCCTAAAACGTTTTGTTCGTCGTTTAGGTCGCGCCGAACTCTACTGCTACCTGTCGGTGATGAGCCACTATATTGCTTGAGCCGCCTACTGTACTCACACTTGCCTCTATGTCGCTTACAACATTCGGATGATGAAAATCGATGGGTTGGATAGTAGATAACAAAGGGAACTTCGCGGGCACTTGTTTAAAGTGTAGAAGAGTTGCGCATTTCGTCAATGTCACTCTTTCTTCCTAATACCATCTAGGTCCGGCAGCTGGTCAAGTTCGAGGAGACTGAACATGGAATCGGATACAGTGGATGACCATAATGTTGTAAGTGTCTCGTCATGCTTTGTGTATTCCACGGCAATTTCTGTCCGTTGAACCAGCTGGTGTTTTCCTCCGCGCAGTTTGTCGATCCCAGTCTTCCTATGCTTAGGTAGACAAACTCTAGTTCGCTTAGGATTTGAAACCCGTCTGCTAATTTCATCTGGTTTAGCAGGTCTGCCAAAGCCGTTGCCCAAGGTATGGCTGCTGACCAATGCAGACAACTACGGCGATCCACACGTCAGAGCTGAGTGTCAGGTGAAGACCAAAGGTGTAGGACATAGCAAACTCCCGAACAGAAATACTACCCCGCCTACAAGTAGTATAATAGTGACAGGTTAGTCAAAGATATTTGGTGTCTACCCAGCTAAGTTGTTAAGGGGCGTTACGGAACAACCCTTTTTACCTTGGTTACCATTCACTAGATTAGAGCATTAAAAAGAATTCAAAGGTTAGTAAATTCATTAGGTATATTCTCATTGTTTACCCGGTGCTAACATCGCTTCAATCACATGACAAAGAATTTCGATCAGTATTCATATACATTGCAGTCAAAAATAAAAACGATATTCAGTTCTCTTCTATGAAAAGTTTCCTTTATATTGCTGTTGACAATGTACTATTGACCTAAAGATGTAAACAATAAAAATCAATTTGGTTCTTTTCCTTGGTCGCTATTTCCTTTATTCAACAATTTTTGTTAGAAAACTATAAATATGGTACCTACCAAACCATATTGTAACACAACCTGAAAATGAAGAGAATAATCATAGCCGTTCTTCTGACAGTCTTTGCTAGCTGCTCAGCTTTACCTAGTAAGACTATTTAAAATTTTCTTTCTCAAACCAAGAGGGAAATTTCAATTAATTAAGATTTCTTTTTGTGTACGTTGTCGTAACTTAATAAATATGTTTGTTTTTTTATAAATGCACATACCTTTTTAATGTTGTTCAAAACTAATTTCTATCTTTCAACATTTTAAATTAATTTGGGGACATTGCATGATTTAAGTTTACTTGTATTTTAACAGCTTCCTTTCTTATTGAACTTTACGGCTAAACACATAATATCTTTAGTATCACGGTGTTTGGTTCACTTACGCATAGATTCATGGGCTTGTGCTAATGTGAGAAAAATGTTAAATATATCATTCATTCAACCATTTTGCTTATAGGCTTTTCTTTCTTACATTTCAGCTGAGCATATTGTTGGTGGAACTGATGCTAGACATTGTGATTTTCCACACATTCTGCGGTGCTACTTTACTATCAAAGAAATATGTCTTAACCGCTGCTCATTGTGTGTAAGTATTTCTAATAAACCTTCTTCCTATTATTAAAGCATTTTTGTTTTTCATCCTAAAAATTCGACACTAAGTTTTTTTTTGTATTGTCAATGTCGTGATCGTTGGTACAGTGGTTACTTTTTGTTGTTGTTGCTATTCTGTTTCCATAGTTTTTGTTTGCTGCCTAAATTTTAAATACTTTTCACATTTCTATGTCTGATATAGGGAGAAAAAAAATTCCCGTTGTTTTGGGGGGGTTTTTTTCATTTTTATATTTTCGAAAATATTTACGAATTTGTTATAAAAAAAAAAAAAAGAAACATTCTTTTTTAGTTTCTTCTTTATAAAAGTTCGGAGTATCAAAGTTCATTACCCGCAGAATGAGTCCATCATTCTCTTCAACTTCCATTCGAGGATGAAAACTATTTGCTTAATCGTATTTCAAAGCATACGAAATCTGGGTACTTATGCATTAACGGGTCGCCACTGAACCAAAAATTGTAAAAGCTGCGCAGGAAAGGGGGATAACTTATAATGATTTTTTTTTTTTATATCTTCCAATAAATGAAGTTTTTTTTTTTTTTATACTGGCTGGTTGCTACTGCCGCCGGTACCTCTCTCCTTCTTCCCCATGGAATAGCTGGTTTCTTGATGAAGTGTAATACTTCAGGGTGGAATACTTCTACTGAATCCATCACAAATAGGACAAAATCCATCCTCGAGAATCTTAACAGCTGTTTCACTCATCCTTCCTAAGTGCTTCAATGACATCGATTGCCACCTCCCATTCACCGTTAAAGGCCGAGTAATAGACATTCACTTGTCTCTTCTGTGAATGAACGATTAAAACCCTTGTACGTCGTAAGCAAGATTGTACGTCGTAAGCATGATGTTCCGAATGCGATTATGTCAGTATGTTAGCTCTCTTTGTTTCTTGCAGTTTGTAGTATGTTGACCATTTATATCGTTGGTTTGACTTTCGCGGATTGGGCATGTGGTTTCCTTTGGGAAGACTCCTCATCCGAAATGGTGCTGAATGTTAAGATCGAAATCGCTTGACGGCATATGCATATTAAGCCCTGGAATTGGTGAAGCCAAGAGCCACAACCCTGCAAATGGTTGACGAGCAAGTTGATATAACCGAGATTGAATCAGATCATGTTGAATGCCTCAGACCGGCGAAAAGCTTCACTCCCGAAGAGAGAAGCTGTTGGGGTTTCCGTGTTCCCACCAGATTAGCTGATGAGAACTTCAAATCACCCGGTAAAGATCAATTAAACCACTCCAATTGTGTAACGATCTTCACACGGTTAAAGTCCAAGTATCGTCTTAAGACTGAGTAGGTCAAATTGTAATAGCGACTTACTGAAGCCATGATCGTCTAAGAATTTTCATTCGTAATCGGAATGAAAATTTGGGAAATCCCACACAGGATCTAATCGGACAAAGTTTTGTTTAGGTATTGGGCGAACTTCTCCTCTATCTAGTTTAACCAGAAGAACCAGATTAGCTGCCGCAATATACTTAGCAATCTCGATTGGTAACTTTCCCGCAATACAAAGGTTCCGACGCTTTTTTAAGGACTTTACAAAAAAGTCAAGAGTGTCTGTGTGTAATACTAACAAAACATTCTTCATATATTCTGCTCTGAAACTATCTTTACCACAGGCTGTCCCTTTTGGAAAGGAAGCCATCATCTTGCCTGCGTCCTTAGTGGTTACTACTAACAGCGGCTAACATCGGGACTAACCGGGACCCGCAGTGGAGGGTGCTTCTTCTTCAGTTCCTCAATGATGGTCTCATTAATATCATGGACGCCGTTGGATTGTAATATCTGAATCGCACTGAATCGACCCTGCTGAATCGATTGTTCCTTTCTCAATCGATTGTTCCTCCTTTGTATTTGAATAAAGAGTCCGTGGTTCGATATTCTCTTTCACCACATGGTGGACCATATTGACTTTCGATTAGTTTGAGATTCAACACTTATCTATTAATTTTTTTATTAGTTTAGATTATTGCTTAGCACTCTTCGATTTTTGTTGAGTTTTATCCTTTGATGCATAGTTAACTCAATGTAAGGCAGCTTTGCTAAGAGCAAATAGCGAAATATGGTGATTAACATTTTCCCAAATCATTAGCAATAAGGCGAAATAGTTTAGTTAGCTCTTCAGCGATAATTCTACCACCTTTCTTTGGTGCAGAGTTTAGGTACATAATATAGAGAAAATACGCTCCAGCAAAACATCATTTATATCATCAAAATATATGGGGGGGCGGGTATAAAGGAATAGGTCTAATACCAAAATTAATAGTTAGCAGAAATATAATAGGGTCAAATGTAATCCTTGTTTCAACTTACATAGTGACTCCAGTTTAAAAATCTTATGACAAGATAATCAAATCCATAATTACCTCTCTTTAAGGTAGTTTGAACCTGATACATATGAACCAGCCGACTTTTGAAGGCTACTTGGAAGAATGTGTTTATTTTTAAGGTGAAACTTCAAACTATCCCCATCAACGTATTTGAATTTATCATAGTGTATAAACGGGCGGACTCTACGTGATGTCGTAGAGCCTCTTTGTGAGCTGGTTCGTGAATCAAGAGTTTTACTAAGTTTTCTAGATTCTAAAAATGAATTTGAAGTAGTCTATCAGCTCTTTGCTACATCACATTTTTTTCAAGCTAGAATTGGGCATAACTTTCATCTTAAGGATCTAAATACCATAATTTTGCATTCAATACTCATTTAAACTGCAAAGTAGAAAGAATACACATTAATAAGAAAATTGTTATAATACATATACAGTGCATCTCAGAAAATTAGAATATTATGCAAAAATTGGGTACTCGTTAAGTCAGAACGTCAAAATTTCTTTTGTATTAGGCTCACTAAAACTAAACTGATCTGTTGCCAGTATTCTGTTGATATAAGCTCACATTTATGGTTTCCACCATTAAAAAAATCATAAAAAATCTCATGTCTCAAAATATTAGAATGTAATATCTGAACACCCAAACATATCATTACAAAAGAGCAAGTTGGCCGAAAATTGAAAGGTAGGCACGAAATGTCAGTTAGTACTTGGTTGGAGCTCCTTTGGCTGCAATGATTGCCTGAATGCATCGCAGCATAGAGGAAACCAACCTGTGACACTGCTTAGGTGTAATGAAAACTCAGGTGGTCTCGATAGCAGCCTTTAGCTTCGTCTGATTACTGGGTCGCACAGCAGGCAAGCTTTCCCGCCTTCCAAATTTTGCAGCCAACCCTTCTGGTCCCTTGATAAGGTAGAACAGTCGATTACTAACATTTAATAAGGCACCTCCTATGAATCGAATAAAACGTAAAATAACATAATGAGAAAGATTGCCTAATGTTTGGCATTTATAACAGGATAGAAATTTGAAAGTGTACATTCATCCGTTTATGATAGTAAGCAGCCGCTCCACCATGGAAAAACCCACAATCTGATAACTGGTTACCTCTAGCAGATTCTAGTCTGTTGCAAACACTAAAGATCAGTAATCTAGTTATTGAATCTCCAGTGTAGGACGGTATGAGAAAGCTATGGAAGTATGTCATTCGCTTTCAGACTAACAAAAACAATTCCTAAACGATGTTCACCATTTTCCTTAATAGACATTATTTTTCAATACCGCAGGTTATCTTTTTATACTCTATGTTGTACGTATTTTACATATTCTCCTTCAAATAAAATAATTATAAAACTTTGCATACATTGTGGGCAAATAATGTGTTAATGTCATAAGAAAAGAAGTATAAACTGATCACCTTCAAGCAACTTCCATAACAATCTCCATACATGATTAGTAATATCAAGGGCTCAAATGAGAATCTGCATGAAAATACAGGATTCAATATATGCTGTCCATGTATATCCTGGTTAAGATCATGTGTATACAGAATATCCAGTTTACGGTAACACTGATCCCAAAACGATCTGGTGCAAGACAATAATCTCAGTGGGAGTTGTTTCATGAGTAAAACATAAACCTCAATCAGTGAAATATCAACTGTTTGTTGATACCTTCATTTTGGGTGAGGAGACTGACTAATCTGTGTTGTTGCTTATCCCCAAGGTCTACCAGAAAGCATTCCAGTGTGACCGTTCCGTCTTTTTGTATATCTAAAACTACATTTTCCAAAGTGTCGTTACATTCTTAAAGACAATGGGATGTGATATGAAGGAAAATTGGCTGCTATTTCTAGCAGATCGCTCAACCATGTAGAGGCTCCTAATAGATAATTAAAACAGCCTATGACAATTCTCTATTGAACCACTACTTCCTATGAAACTTAGGAAACTTTGATGCCTTCTTCTTCTTCAATGTGCGAAGAACCTTCCATTTCACACAACATTTCAGAGAACTTCGCAGCTTTTATCAACGGAGAGTATTTTTGAGACTTTTGACCTGTGGATTTGTCGTTTTTGTGCGTTGTTGGAGATACTGGATGTAACGGCCGATCTCCCAGAAAGATGGCAAGACTTCCAGGTGTGACTGTTTCTGGAATTTCAAAAATCAAAGAAACTTCAAATAAACCAAGTTGAAGAAATTACAAAATAGTCTTAAACAAATCGCTCAAGTATTTAACATTCTTGTTAATTTAATAAATTAAATCGTTCTCTCTAGTAATGAAGATGTGATTGGAATTGATGCCCATTTTGGAACAACAAACAAACGGAATGCTACTACAGTCATTAAAGTAAGACAATGGATTCCTCACCCTAAATACTCATTAACACATACTGTTGGTAAGTACTCCATTCTTTATGTTCATATGCACGAATATATAGACACAATTTTCTAAGGTTACAGAAGCTCGGTTTGCTAGACTCATTGTCCATAGATTGTCGCGTTCCTACCAAAAGCATGTATGTGCCCATTTTATCTATCACATGTCAGCGAAGGAAGAAGTGGCAACATGGCGAAAGAAGAAGTGGCAACAATATTATACCTCTGCTTAGAAACACAGAAGGAGTTACGATAGAGACATGCAGTAGCTGGTTAAGTCCGCAAAAATGGTGGTAATATGACTGGCCATTCTAAGAATGCATTAATTGCAACGATTTTCTCTAGTTGGTCCCTATTGCAGAAAGGCTACCACTATAAGTCAGCAACTGCTTGTGATTTAGGCTGCTGATAACATTACAAGGCAAACTGGTACAGGTGTCGCTGTGTGGTTAAGAAGTTTGCTTTTCAGTAATGTGGTTGCTATAGCATCATGTTAACCAATACTCTGTGAGTAGAATTTGGTAGACGGAAACCGTGTGGAAGCCGTCATGTGTACGTGTGTGTGTGTGTGTGTGTGTGTGTGTGTGTGTGTGTGTGTTTCGTCAATGTATATCGGTGAAGGATATAAATATCGGCGAGATAATGAAAAGCCGGTACTTTGCAAACGAAGTCCTTTTAGATATTTGTTCTGCATCGAGTTACAGACACTTCCCTTTCACTGAACCAGTGATTGGTCCGTTGAAAACCTTTAATCAACGACGCCATTGTTCACCATTTGCTATATAAGAGGAATAAATAAAACTTTAATTAAAATCTTGTTTTAGTGGTTACATTTTTACACCTCTTAATTTGTCAACAGTGTTCAGTGGCTGTATTAAAATATATATTTCCCTACCATATAAGGGCTCCATTATTTTGCACTTGCAGTGCAATTTATTGCAGATTTTATAATTGATCATTTAATTAGCACTGTTCTCTTTCAATTGCTAAATATCATGGATAAGTATATTGCCTACTCCTAGCTATTACGATGAAAGCATTCATATGTTTTTGGCTTGAATGTGTGTTCCCCTTAAACTGAAACAGATTTTTCTTTACTTTACTTGAAAGATCCTCCTCCCCTTATCAAAATATTCTCCAGACTTACATGCTCAGTACTTCTAGAATAAACAAACTCTTTGTCTTACAGACAGAAAGAATTTAAGAAATTATGTTTGTCGAAAGCAGTGAAACTTAACCACTTTTTCAAAGTGTTCTGCATGAAGGGAAAATGGTTCATCAGAGAAAGTATTCCACTTAAAATAACTCCGATCATGAGTTTCGATCTTCTAGAAGTATTTTGTTGTCTCAGGCTACTAGCTGCCGAGAAAATGTGCTTGTTCTCCTGAGAATGTTATATACAATAGAGACTTGTATAGACAAAAGGGTTAGATAAAAGGGTTAGATGTATTTCTCATTCATCTCATCTTAACTCAGTGGGAGCCAATTATTATTATTATTGGCGGCGAATTAACAGAGTCGTTAATGCATCGGACAGAATGCCTTGCAGCATTCGTTCCTGCTCGCTATGCTCTGAGTTCAAACCCTGTCGAGGCCAACTTTGCCTTTCATCCATCTGGGGTCGATAAACAAAGTACTAGTCAAGTACTGGGTCGATTAAATCGACTTAACCCTCCCCAAAAATTTCTGGCCTTGTGCCAATATTAGAAAGAATTATTATTATTATTTTTTTTTTTTGTCATAGAGACGAACATTTTCCTCTCTTCATTTAGATTTCTTCCCAATAACAAGTCTAGTTAGCTTACAATGGTCAATTACTTACAAAGTAGGGCTCATTCTAATCCCCTGAAGGTAATATAACAATCCAAATATTTCCATAAATAACAAACTATAATGCTTATAAACATATGAAATGTTTATTACATAAGCCTTCCCTTCTTTTTTTTCTTCAGCCAATGATGTTGCAGTTTTGGAACTAATGGAAGAAGTACCTTTCAGTAGGTGCATCTCTCCGCTTGCTCTACCTCGCGAGGGAGATGAATACTACTCGCCTTGTATGGCTGCTGGATGGGGTCAGACTGGACGTAAGCTTTGAATTTATTAGTTTCAAATTTTCTATATTTCAGTTTAACAGCCTCTTAAAGCAGTAAAATCTTAAATTTTCAATATATCATTAAGAAAAGGTAAAGGCACGTGGCCAGGTAAAGGTGCGTGGCCTAGTGGTTAGGTGATTGGGCTCACGATCGTAGGTACGTGGGTTCGATTCCTAGACCTGGCGGCGCATTGTGTCCTTGAGCAAAGCAATATATATACATGTATATATATATATATATATATACATGTGTATATATATATATACATGTATATATATATATATATATACATGTATATATATGTATATATATATATATATA
>JAOPJM010336544.1:0-11751 GCA_027124095.1 Muusoctopus leioderma | reverse complement strand
TATATATACACACACAACGGGCTTCTTCACAGTCTCCGTCTTACAAATTCTATTCACAAGTTATTGGTCAATCCGAGTGTATGGTAGAAGACATTTGCCCAAGGTGCCATGCAGTGGAATTGAACCCAGTGCTACATGGTTGCACAATTTATTCAGTAGACCTCCCTTATCATTATTTCTTATCTATTTTGTTTATGATGGAATAAATAATTTGAGCACTCTCTGAAAAGATCCACTTTGATTTATTTAAAACATTTAGGCTTTATTGATGAATTATTTTCGACTTGGGTTCCATATTTGGTTGTAAATAATTTGACAGGGAATACATTGCCGATGCTCTTAGAAAAGAGAGAAATATTAGAAGAAAGTATTTGACTCTTTTTCTCTCTTCCCTAAAATTATTATGTTTTATGCCTATCCAGGAAAAACTATTGAGCAACCATCCCACATCCATCATCCTTTAGAGACTATGCTAGAATTATATAGTAAGCTACACTCAGAAAGGAATAAGCATTATAGTTTTTTATTGTTTATTTTAGAGAATGACAAAGATTAAAATATTTTAAATGAATCTAAAAGGATCCAGTTCAATTATTTTTCATATTTCCATTTATTCCTTTCTATGTTTATATTTTCAGCTGGCCACTACCTGTATATTGATACCCAAGGCCAAACAGTCAAAAACAAAGCTCAGTTGTATTTATTAATAACTCCTGTGCAAAATGGAACAAAATGTTTAAAGTTTTGGTACAACATGCGTGGGCATCATGTTGATTACTTAAATGTTTATATACAGTATGGAACTAGTTCTAATCCACCTGTATGGACAAAAAGATCAGACCAAGGACCAAATTGGCAGCTTGCACAGATTGACTACCAAGAAATGTATCAGACTGACATGAAGGTAATAAATAAATGAATAAATAAATATCTTTAATTTTATTTTAATTTTCTTCTCTAGAAGTATATATTTGAAATTTTCTTTTATTCTTTTTAGATCAGAAATTTATTTAATATCAACTCAGCGATAAAATAGCTAATGTAATAATATATTTGACTTCTGGTATTGTATAGTATTTTTAAGCAAGGCAGTGAACTCTATATATTTTCAACTTTATTGTGGTGGATAACTATGAAACCCTTTGTGACAACATTTTTATGAAATACACTGTCCATGTGTTTCAATTAATTTTGAAAAATAATCAAAAAATTGGTAGGATTTAGTAAAATAACTTTTTTGTTCTTAAGTTAGTGTTTGGAACATAACTTAACAAAAAAAGGTCTTATATAAAATTTTGATGAGGTCTTAATTTAAATATGAACACTTTAAAATAAGAGGTTTTTCTCAAGACACAGTTTAGTCTTTTACTGGTTTCAGTCATTATACTGCATCCATGCTGTAATACTGCCTTCCAAGGGTTTAGTCAATCATATCTCAGGTGGGTAGGTATCGAAATGGTTATGTTCTCTGTGAAAGATTTGCACTCTATTTAGGGGTGCATTTACCTCCACATCTATTTCATGCTGCAAAATCCAGAGCCAAGTACTAGCTTAAGAGAGCAATTGTAACATTATCAACTCTCTAAAAACAATTTTATTCTTAATTAGCCTTTTAAACTCTCCCAACAATTTGACTTCTGAAAATGAATAGGTTTGAAAATCAAGAAATTTTTAATTTGTTTGAAGGTGTTTGTATTGAATTGATCAGTTTATGTGACTTATAACCATCCGCAGTTACGACCATTTATATTTCCGCATGCACACATGCATTTCCTCTTGGCATCCATTATGCTTCAGGAGTCAAATATTGGACTTTATTGTTGAGGAGTTGATACATTTTAAGTTTTTAGTGGCACAAATTTAGTATTACTACAGCTGTCTCAAGCTAGCTACTCAGTTTTACCATTACTACTATGGCTCTCTCAAGCTGGCTATGGTCAATACATTTTAAGACTGGAATTTATAAATTATTTTTACTGTTTTTGATGTATTTTGTTTTGTATGTATGCATTGTGCACTCTTTTATTAATAATATGATGTGTTTGACAACAAATCCTCATATTTTTTTTATTTCTCCATATTATAAAATACTATCTGTAAAATGTACTACTGTGGTGTGTCTTGTCTTTTCATAAATTGTTTCATTATAATCTCTATTTGAGTTGTAATATAAAATAAAATAATAGCAAGCAAATTAAAGAAAGAAAAAGGTAAAATATATATTAGCAGAAACATACAATAATGCATAAAAAGTTAAAATAAAATTTATTATTTACATAGTAAAGTATATATGAGTAATGCAAGTAAAAATAACCACCCCCTCCCGAAAGGTCGTGGCTATAAGTCTTCAAGTTACATCCATTTCGACTTATGGCCTTAGCTGTGATGGCTAAAACGAACTAAAGAACTGAATGATTAAAGTAATGGATCTCTAACACAAAGGTAGTAAGTTCAAATGCTTGTGAGTGGACAAGATACTTAGGTTACAAATAACATTGTACTTATAGATTCTGGTTCGGTGTTAGAAAGGTATCAATTGTAAAATATTTTGCTCCTGCAATGCATGGAAGTATTTGAACTTGTGAAACAATGCAAGCAATGCCTCAATGTATAAACAAATAATTATAAAAAGGAAACATTAAAGATAGTTTCTCTTGACTCAGCCCAATGAGAGTTATTGATAAGAAAGACAGCACAGATGATTGAAACAATTGCAGTATATTACTTGTATATATTTTATCAATCCCAGACTTTCAACTCAGAACAACAAAGGTCAAAGCAAGGCAAAACATGAGCCAATGGGGGAGCCTCTACAGGGTAACTTGATCTGCTAGACATAACAGCCAAATAACCCTCAAATCATACCCTATTGCCTTCAAAAAGGAAGGACACATTGGATAATGTAGTACTAGATATATTATGTCTGAAAAAGGGATGGATTTGTCACAGCCAATGAACTTTTTATCATAGTTTGCTTGATGAGAGCTGACTCTAATATAATGAAGATATCATCAAACATTCAATCTAACACTCTATTTACACCATTAAAAAAATAAAAATAAAAATTCCTGTAATTTTTCAGTTTCTTACTTTTGGTACAATTAAAAAATAAAATTTAAAATTTACTATTCTGTATGAATTTTTGGATTTAATTAAATTCCTATTAAGAAGCACTCAATAAGTTCTTTAATTGTATCATCATCTGTACAAAATGATGTTAAATGTTTTGTTTGTTTTTTTCTCAGATAATGATTGAAGGAGTTAAAGGTGGAAATTATCTTGGTAATATTGCCATTGACGACATCTCAATAATGAATGAAAGCTGTCATGGTAAGTAATTGCTTTAAGATAATTATTATTGCATTATATTTTTTTAATGGGTTAGTCACAGGATGAAGGCCAGCACCCATGACCCTTTTCAGAGCTCTTAGACTGGTGGCATGAAGGGGGAAAGTTATCCTCAGACCAGAGTCCTGGCCTAAATGCTTGCAACAGTGGATTCTGCTAAAACCACCCAAGGACCAGGTAGTGTTGTTAAACCAGTCGACCGATGAAGTCTACCACCACTGAACAGGAATAAATCCACCAAGGGGTTTCCACACAGTTTCTATCTACCAAATTTCACTCACAAGGCTTTGGTTGACCCAAGCTATGGTGGAAGGTACTTGCTCTAGGTGCTGTGCAGCAGGATTGAATCTGAAACCATGTAGTTGCAAATTTACTGAGTTGTTGTTCTTCTTGTTGCTGTAGGGTAATCCCACTCAGCTCTGCCTGAACAAAATCATGGCATAAAGAGAGAAAACTGACTGAAGCTTTCATTCACCATTTCTATTAATGAGTATCCCATCTTTATTAGGGACAAATATATACAGAGTTATGTCCATGTGTATCTAGCCCTACTGTGACATTAGGCTCTATGGTTAAACCACAGAGCTTTTGGCAACTTAGGAATGAGGATCGAACAAATTAGTGTCATTGTTCTTGCAACCCATCAGGATTTGCTTAACTTACCCTTCCATGCTGCCAAATGATAGCAACAGAGAGCTACTTATTAAAATGTAAACAAGATTATAAATGGCACAACTCATTTATTTAACAGTACAAGGTTGACAGCTCCAAGATTAATTCCTGTTGTGTCAATACAGCATTGGTTATGAATAAATATGTATACGGCGATATAACTCTATGTATTTATTGTTGCTGTGAAATTAGGCCATCTAATTTCACGGCAAGACTAAGCACATATGGATATGATTCCAAATACATAATTATTTATTAGGGACAGATAATCTTAAATCATGAAGAAATGAAATGGTTACAGATTATCTCAGAGCACATAAATGATCCAAGAAGGCCATTAAAAAAATGATGACTGTGCTTCTGTAACATCATTTAAGAGTTTGTTCCAGGAATTTGGGGTTTTTCACTCTTCAATAGATATAATTATTATTTATGATGGTGGATTGGCATAGTGAGGTGAAGGAAATACTTTGTGTGGTATTTAAGTTATGTCTCTTTATGTTCTGAGTGCAGTTACTACTGGGATCAACATTGCCTTTCATCCTTACAAGTTAAAATCTTTCTCAAGCCTATGGGTCCATTAGGCCAGAGCTTATCCCAGTTTTTGTGGTGTTAAGTGACTGAGAGTGCAACAAGACTCCCCCCCCCCCCTGAACAGGACACCAGTCTGTTGCAGCAGGGTTAACCCCCCCCCAGCTACTGCTGCTGGTGGTACTCATTTTCAGCTGAGTAGACTGGAGCAACATGGAATAGAGGGCCTTGCTCAAGGACAGCATGCACCATCTGGTCTGGGAATCGAACCCATGACCTTACGATTGTGAGCCCAACTACCTAGCCACTAGGCCATGTGCCTTCACTTCATCTTTACAATGGGGTAGATAAAATACACACCAGTCAGGTACTGGGGTTGATATAAGCAACTATCCTCCTCCCTAAAAATGTGTGGTCTTGTACCTAAGTAAGAAATCATTATTTATGACAGGATTTAATTATTTGTATATTTTCCTTTGATGTATTTCATAGAAAGTTATGGAAGATGTGATTTTGAATCTCGAAGTTTATGTGGCTACACACCAGACTTAAAAGCTAACTTTAAATGGAAATTGCGAGCTGGTAATATACCAGGATTTTCAACAGGACCCACCAAAGATCATACATATGGATCAGGTCAAGGTTAGAAAATTGTTGTTGTTGTTGTTGTTGTTGTTGTTGCTACTGTTGCTGTTGTTGTTATTGTTGGTGGTGCTGCTGCTGCTGCTGTTGTTTGTGGTGGTGCTGCTGCTGCTGTTGTTGGTGCTGCTGCTGCTGCTGTTGTTGGTGCTGCTGCTGTTGTTGGTGGTGCTGCTGCTGCTGTTGTTGTTGTTGTTGTTGTTGGTGGTGGTGGTGGTGGTGGTGCTGTTGTTGGTGGTGGTGCTGCTGCTGGTGCTGTTGTTGGTGCTGTTGGGGCTGTTGCTGCTGTTGTTGGTGGTGCTGCTGCTGTTGTTGTTGTTGTTGGTGGTGGTGGTGGTGTTGTTGAGGTGGTAAACTGGCAGTCATTAGCGTGTCCGACAGAATGCTTTGCAGTATTCGTTCTGGCTCGCTACACTCTGAGTTCAAACTCCGCCGAAGCCAACTTTGCCTTTCATCCATCTCGGATCGATAAACAAAATGCCAGTCTAGTACAGGGGTCGATTTAATCGACTTACCCCTCCCCTAAAAAGTTTTGTGCCAATATTAGAAACAATTATTATTATCTCAGGGTCTTGTTTCAGTCCCAACCTTCAGGTGGACAGGAACTGGGACGAGGTAAAGAGCAGGGTGGCCAGTCTTACCCAGAAATAGGCTGAGAGGAAGCTATCCTTGAAAGGTCGGGCAGAGGTGGAAAATGCCTACGTCACCTCTGTTATTGTTTATCGCCTGATCGTCATGCCTTGCCCCAGTTTCCGTCTGACCCGACTGGAGCATCTGCTCTTCAACTTCTTGTGGAAAGGACGTGTTCCACTGGTCAGATGGTCCATCTGCTGGCAGCACCCTCTTTGTGGTGGGCTGGGCATGCCATGGCTGCTGGTGTGCAGACACGCACTCAGGCTGCACCACCTGCAGAGATTCCTGGACAGTGAGCAGGTGTGGTCGCCGTTCGTGAAGCACATCTTTTCACAGCTCGTCTCCTTGATGGAGTAGCAGTCCTGAGTGAAGCATAAACCGCGACTGGCATCTGGAATGTCACCAGGCGCTCACCGCCCTCTACCAGTCGGGCAACAGGATCGGTGGAAATTCCACTCTGGAAATTTATAGAGGGTTAGTGGAGGGGAATAGCGACAAAATTCTAGGGGAAGCTTTGGGCATTGACGGAAACAAACTGGCTAGTCTGTTCTGTAGAACTTTCGGTTCGGGGACCACTATGGATAATTTCCAGAAGTCGTTGGCCTGCAGTGCTACCGAGGGGTGTGACCAGTTCAGGATAAACTCTACAGGCATGGAAGTGCCATCAGATGGACCTGTCCAGGCATTGCTGTCCATTTTGTGTGTAGCTTCTATTTATTCTATGCCTCTATCCCTCGTGTTTCTATTTATAAGCAATCTCTTACTCCCCTGAAAAATTCTTTGGATTTCAGTTTGCTTCCCGTATATTATGTTAAAATTGCATGTCAATAAAATAAATCTGTGCCTTTATTGTTATATACTACAGTTTCCTCTTTCAAATGTAGCTTCGTGAATACAGTTAATTTCAACCAGTAGGGGAATCATAGGGTTATTTTTTGTGTATTTTGTAGTTGATGTAGTCCCCTTCCAATTATATTGTTGCTTCTGTGTTTTAATTATTCATAATTTCACTTTTAATTTGTATAATATTTATCTTTTACTAATCCCAGTCTTTGTGCAAGGGGCTCAAAAAGATATAAAAAAAATAATATCTCATTAAAATTATTTCACAACATTAGCATCAATAGCATCATCTTGAGTGCAGTAGAGTAGCAGAAACTGTGGAACAACTGACTAAATACTTTAGAGTATTCAGTTTCATTCATCTATATTCTGAGTTCAATTCTTGTAAGGGTTGACTTTGTCTTGCATCTGTCCCAGGTTTGCTAAAATAAGTACCATATTTGGCCTGAGTTTGATTCAACCAACCTTACACATCTTTTAGAAATATGTAGCCTTCTGCCAATGTGAGGAATCATCATTATTATATTATCTTCGTATGCAACCAAGTAAAGCAAGAAATATGAAGTAAAAAATATGAAAACAAATATTTCCTTACTGAATTTTTAAAAAAAGCAATAAAGACTATGAAAAAAATGTATCTACTTTCCAAAATATCAACTAAACTTAACAAATTCTACTTCTGCTAGGTCACTACATGTATATCTCATCTCGGAAACCTCGAAAGCCGAATGAAATAGCTCGGCTGATAACTCCTGAGTATGATATTCCTACTAGAGAACAATGTATGCAGTTTTATTACAATATCTATGGACAAAATGTTGGATCGCTCAACATAAAGGTAAGAAATTACTTTCTACAACAATCATTGACATACATTTCTTTTTTTTTTTTTTTTACTGTAACTATGTTATCTTTACTGGTGTAGGTAAATGAGTTGATAGGGTACCAATCAATCAGAGAAGGGGTTGAGAGTTCCTATCCTGTCATCAGTAGGACATCATGGCATATGACCTTCAATGAGCAAGTGTACCTAACTCTAAATAGATATTGTTTTGGGTGGTATAATTTACCAATGTAAGCAGTAGTAGAGTGAAATTGATGAATATTTTGTTGACTTGCACTATATTTGCTTTCTGTAGTGTATAGAATTATCTGCAATAGACATTACAAGATCTATTACTCATCCACTTAATACTATGGAATTAGAGTTAAGTAGCAGCCCTTAGGATCCTTGTGATTCAGAAAAGTACTACATTAGCTAAGTTATACTCTAAACCATTCATATTACTATCCCACAAATTCATGTTATTATTTACACATTCCTGATCATATAGTGTATAAGTGAAATAGATGAATTGATGAAGTATTGGACTTAACAGCTCATGGATTGTGAGTAGTTCAGTTCTTCTGCATGTATTTCATAGTGTTT
Organism: Muusoctopus leioderma; assembly: GCA_027124095.1. Taxonomy (NCBI): domain Eukaryota; kingdom Metazoa; phylum Mollusca; class Cephalopoda; order Octopoda; family Octopodidae; genus Muusoctopus; species Muusoctopus leioderma. The sequence continues at coordinate 3,656 of JAOPJM010336544.1, read as the reverse complement.
CAGATAGGAGACTAGATTTTACATTGCCCCAGTTCATCTAACTGTTAGGGATGGTAATAGATTGTTTTTTTATGGCTTAGTCAGAGTAGGAAGGGCAGCGCCCATGACCATTTTCAAGGCCTTCAAGACTGGTGGGAGGAAGGGAGGAAGTTATCCCTTGACCAGGGACCTGGCCCAAATACTTGCAACAGAGTGAACTCCCCTAAAGGCACCCAACGACCAGTTGATGGTGTTAAACCAGGCAGCAGATTAAGTTTACCAGCCAAGAACAGGAATGGACCCTTCGACAGGCTTCCATACAGTTTCCATCAACCAACTTTTACTCACAAGGCTTTGGTTGACCCAAGGCTATGGTAGAAGATAGTTGCCCAAGGTGCCATGAAGTGGAATGAAACACAGAACCACATGGCTGCAAAGTGAACTTCTTAACCACACAGACATATGATAAACTGGATTCATATCCGGAGAAGGATTTAGCTCTCATTTGCTTCATAATATGAAACTAGATCTGAACACCTAATTACAGAACATTAGTAATAAATAATTACTATGTAATTATTAGTACTTATTTCTGTGTAACTATTGACTACTAATTACACATAGGTAACCACAGAAACGTTACCATGACTGTACAAGTAAAAGTTAATATTCCATCATTGTCATCCTACTGTGTCTAGAGGAAAGTTGCTGAACACTTCCACACTCTAACTTGGTGAAAATAAAATGTTAAAATAAAACAGAGTACCCTGCTGATGTAGCATTAGTGGCACAGTTTCATTGACAAATGGTTTGTTGGCTCAGAACACTGAGTAAAACTGTTTTTCTTCCTATTTGTGATGGAAAGAGTGACCAGCAAGTATCTGCACAATTCTGTTGGAGAAAAAGATATTTTTGTTTGAAAACCCCAGTTTCGCTGATATACATTGAGAAAGGACACAGACACACACACACACACACACACACACACACACACGCACGTGCACGCACGCACATGCACACACACACACACACACTCACAGACACATGCACACACACACACACACACACACACACACACGCTCACACACGCTCACACACGCTCACACACACATGCACACAAGCTCACACACACACACACATGCTCACACACACACATGCACACATACACACACACACACACACACACATATGAGGTTTCTGGACAGTTTCTGTCTACGAATACCCCCCCCCCCCCAACAAGGTCAATACCAAGGCTATGTTACAAAAGACATTTGCCTAAGTGCTGCACTGCGGGGCCAAACACTGAACCACATGGTTGCTAAGCAACCTTCTTAGACACACGGCCATGCCTATGCTCACTAGAATGCAGTAATGGCTGACATTCAGATGTGGTAACAGCCAGCACTTCAGCATAGTAACAGATGATATTTCAATACAATACGACCCAAAAGTTTGAGTATAGTATTATCAAGTATAGCAATCATTCCAGTACACCGATAGTTGGCATACAAGGAGAAATATGAAACTTTTAGTGAAAGAATATAAAATGTACTAAAGGATCAGCTGATTCTAAAGGTCAATGTCAGTTTGAACTTCTTTTTTTGTTTATTATGAAATTTCAAAGGATATTATAATTCTTCTTTACAATAGCTCCGCATCCATGATACCAGCATATATGATACAGACAGTTACCGTACAATTAGAGGTGACCAAAGAAAAGGATGGCTACTTGGAATGGTAGAAATACCAAAGATTGTGCAGCATAAATTTCAGGTAAAAAGACACACATTTGTTCTCTTCTTTCTCTCTCTCACACACACACACACACACACACCGATACAAATAACATATTGTTGCAGGGTATTAAACATTATCTGTTGAGGAGTATATATCTATCTATCTATCTATCTCTTTCTCTCTCTCTCCCTCTATATATATATATATATATATATATATATTGAGAGAGAGAGAGAGAGAGAGGTACATGTTATATGTACAAAGTACATAGAACAGGTCAAACAATAACAGAAAAAGCACTCAATACTGTTTAGTAGAGTATGTAATTTATTTATGTTCGTGAAGAAGACTTGGCAGTTACTTCGAAGTTTCGGCTAGATGCCTCGTTCAGACTATATATATCTGTTGGTAATTGTTCCGGCTCTTTGCGTTCTGAGTTCAAATCCCGCCGAGATCAACCTTGCCTTTCACTCTTCCATGGTCGATAAATAAAGTACCAGTCAAGTATTGCGGTCGATTCTTTTTCTCTCTCTTTCTCTCCCTTTCTCTCTCTCTCTCTCTCTCTCTCTCAGAATTATCTACGCTGCCCAAATCGACCGGTGACGTCACATAAGTTGGAGTACATTACAGTCTTGTCAATGAAACGGGAATACCCTGTAGTGGGGCGGTCTAAACTATAGGAAGGAATACTCCACAGTTATTGTTGTTGTTTAGCCCCAGATCAGCCTTGATAGAAGCAAGCATATCATCAAAGGACGTTCCAGCCATGACCATCCTAACCTTTTTAATCAGGCAAAGTGTTTATAGAACTACATTATGTAACGTGTTCCTTCTTTTTTGATGATATAGTGTAAGAGATCGCTCTTACATTATTACATCCTCAAAAATGTCCCCTCGTTGGCTGGTTCTGCAGCAACAGTGAGTGGGAACATGATATATGCCTAGAACAGTGTTTCTGAACCATGTTTTCTGTATCCCCCTCTCTTTACCAGTTCATCATCCAGATTTCCCACCCCACACATTTGATGTGAAAAACCTAGTCTTACGTAACATTAACAGCCATATATTAATTTAACATTAGTTAGTCTTGTATACACACGATTTCTTACGTAACATTAACAGCCTTATATATTAATTTTACATCAGTTAGTCTTGTATATAACACAGTTTCTTACATAACATTAACAGCCATATATTAATTTAACATTATAACATCCTTAAAATCAACATTAAGGAAAATAAATCTAACGAAAACAGTGCGAATAATGGTAAAGAATTTTCAACCTATAAAACAATTTTCCCACTGGAATTCATAAATTTCTCCTCGGAATCCTGAAATTTCCCCTCGGAATCCTGAAATTTCTTCCAGGGGGTGGGACTTTCTCCAAGTTGAGAACTGCAGGCCTAGAGCATAATAACAGAAATTATCAACTGAATAAATTTAATCAGTCATCAACGAAGGGATATTCGCATCAATTACTGAAGAAGTAATGGCAGAAGTTACCAAGACCGCAAACATTCGGGAGTCCGACATATTAGAGATAGCAACCTAATCGCTCTCTACTCATACTCTACTGTTTTAAAAGAGGAAGGACACATTAAGAGGAAGGACACATTTGACAATGTAGTCTTGAATATACTCTTTTAATTTTTTTCTCTTTTACTTGTTTCAGTCATTAGACTGCAGCCATGCTGGGGCACCACTTTGGAGGATTTCAGTTGATCAGATCGACCCTCAGTCCTTATTTTAAGTCTGGTACTTATTCTATCGGTCTCTATTACCGAACCGCTTGGTTATGGGAGATAAACAAACAAGACAGATACGGAGAGACAACACACAAACACACAAACGCACGCACACACGCACACAAACACACACACATATACATACGTATATATATATATATAAATACATATATATATATATATACATACATATA
>JAOPJM010336443.1:0-11751 GCA_027124095.1 Muusoctopus leioderma | reverse complement strand
GTTTCTGGGGGGTGGTACGCATGTTGGTTTTTGTTTTCTGCAACTGAAAAGAAAATTTCTGTGGCCATCTGGCCATATACGAGTTCACAGGCATGATCATGAATCATTACATTTTTTCTCCCCCTCACCTCGACTGTTCTGCCATCTATCTATCCCCCGTCACTACATCCAATTAATAAATATATATATATTGCTATTTGATAAGTAAAAAGTAAGTTTGCTTTAAGGAGTTTGGGGGCTTGTTTCAGAACTATAGACGGGGGGGGAGTATCGGAAAAGTACGAGGACTGGTGCACTCTACTAAATACACCAGGGGAGAGCATTAGTAATAGTGTTAACGGATCTGGTGGTGGGAGTGGGTCAAAGCGGGAGCACTCTCAGCTTGCTGCGCACGTGCGACAAGCTTATCTACGCTTAAATACATTCTTACTAATAATAATAGATACAACGATTTTTAAGAACGAACGGTGTCTGATTTTTTAAAGAACGATGGAAATACATGCTACCCAAAATTTGTCAGCCCAAGCACAACTCGTAGATTGGTCAGTGGGAATAGTACACAGATAATCCTGCAGAAACAGTAGGATCTCAAGGTGTACTTTGTGTCAATTGTTGAAAAGGATATGAATTGCAAGTCATGTACTCTAAATGATACGTTTCAAGACAAAACCAATAAACTTCATCTTCATTCTGTTAACCATATATTATCTTGCATTTCGTGTTTGTAAATGCAGCTTTTCAAGCTTTGCAAACTATTTGAAGACCTTGAATAGTTAAGAAATTTTGTACTACAAAAATGTATAGATGTTTCTGGCAAAGAAAAGATCCACAAGACCATTTCTGTGATGCTATATTTGGAAAAATGTTTGAATATGATCTGAAATGCAGCAACTTAAGCATAGAAAAAAAGAGTGATCAAACAGCACTACCTTGAAAAAAAAGAGTGATCAAACAGCACTACCTTGAATTTTTGAGGGAAATTATAAAACAATTGATAATAAAAGTGGATCAATGAAAATGAAATATGTAAAATACTTTGATCCAGATATTACGAAACAACTGGGAAAGCATCTGGAATGCGGCCAAGGAGGTGGCGGCAGATCTTGAGATGGAAATCAAACTCTTCCAGGGGCGTGAAAGCCCAAGTCAAAAGAGGAGAGTGCTCAATAATGCAGCACCTGATGCTAACCTGGCGGAAATGACTGACACGGATGATTGGCCAGAAGAGGCCTACTTCAGAAAATCTATGGTTTATATTTTGATTGATAATGTTATTGCAGGATTAACTGTTTTAATGCTGTTAAGTGTTTGGCTGAAAATTTTGATTTCTTGTGAAAATATTCCAGTGTTTGAAAGTGAGCTAGAAAAAAAAGAAAAAAGAGTTAACAGACCAATATCCTACTGATTTTAATAATAAATATTTTGCAACAAAAATTCAACATTTACTGTCAGTACACAAAGCAAATCTTGGAAAACCAAAACTAAAACCTATAGAATTTCTAAATTTATTACCATATTTAACCATATATATAATATATATATATATATATGTATGTGTGTTTGTATCTGTTTGTTTACATCGTTCGTAACTGTAACTGTCTCTATCTTTCACTCTCTCTCTCTTTCTCTTTGTCACTGACACCGACGGTGAGCGTTTATTATGTTCCCTCATAAACAGACGTCCGGCCGTTTGGTGATCAGTGTTGGTGACAGGAAGAGCATCCAACCGTCAAAATTCTGCCTCAATAACTCTCTCCGTCCAACCCATGCTAGCATGGAAAAACGGACGTAAAAAGCGATGATAATGCGCAGTAATTTTTTTAACATAAAAACTTTGCTATTACTCCATGTAAGAAGTAAAAACAATTAGAACTTTTTGTCAAATTGTGATTTTTATTTTAATCAATATCACTGTTATCAAACTCTGAATCAATATCACTTTCTACCAATTGTTCACTTACATTTGTTTTATCATCATCAATTTCTTCTTGCCATATAACATCATCTTCCGATCCTTCAAGTGCATTTGTATTACATTTTTTTGAAACTTCGAGCTATCATATCAGAATCAATAGTCCCATGCTTTCTTTATCTACAATACAATTTGTTGCAGTGAAGGCTTGTTAATTTTTCCTGAAGCAGTAAAGTCATGGTTGTGATTAGCCATGTATTCAGAATATAATGCTTTCAATTTTTGTTTAAAGGGTTTATTGAGACAGACGTTCAGTGGCTGTAAAATGCTTGTTAACCCACCAGGAATGACCAGTTTTGTATTATGCTGCTACAGACAATTTTTTTACATTATCTGTAAGATGGCCACAAAAAGAATCCAATATAAGCATTGATTTTGGTTTTACCAAAGCACCAGCACAACAATTCTAAACCAAACGAATCCACTCCTCAACCATACCATTGCACATCCAGCCCTTTTCATTAGCACAAACTATAACATTATTTGCAAATTTAATACATTTAAGCAGTGTTTTACATTTGAATGACATAAGGAGGCAGTTTACCACTATTGGCAGGAATAGCAAGCATTACTGTACAATGCTGTTTTTCATTGCCACCTGTACAAACAGATAGAGTTTTAGTCCCAACTCTATCAAGAGTCATATCAGCTGGCATTTTGAAATACATTCGCGTTTGATCAGTATTCCCAATTTAAGTAAATACAGGTTTTTCTTTCGCAAACCAATGATAAATCATTGGAATTGAATAAGTTTTTCTTCATAGTCTTTAGGCATATGCTGATACACGGTTGTTCTACAACGTAGACTGATAGAATGTTGATTCATAAAATGTGTAAGCCAATTACAACTTGCCTTGAAATGAGAATTAGGAATCAAATGTTGTTTCAGTTTTAAAGCTTGAATATGCATTATTTCACTTGAAACAGCACAACCACATCCTCTCAAATCAGGAAAATATTTTTTCAATTCTACTTCAAATTCAGAAAGACTGCGTTTTTTATTCCTTTAAATGCTTTTCAATTTCTCAATGCAGTGTTTAATTTTTCCTTTTGTTTATGCCACAAATGAATAGTAGATTCACCAATTCCAAATTGTCTGGCTGCTTCACGATTTCCTTTTTCTTCAGCTTCTTTTAATATTTTAAGCTTTTCTTCAGCTGTATAAGAGCCACAATATTTAGAAGCATTCATATTGGGGATAATATTGTGGTAACCTGTATACAGAAAGTTACACATTAATTGTAGAAAAAAAGGAGTGATGCAATTTCTGTATTTTCAAACCAAACCACACATCTTAACAGGTACAGTATGATCACAGCGGCTAGCCAACCAACTATGTGCTAACACCATCATGGGCAGAAAGTCGTGGCAACATGAAAACAATTGGATCGTGAAGCGCTCATATTATTTTTATCTCAATAATTATCTCTATTCAGTTCTACAGTAACTTCATGTTACTTCTTCTCAAAGCATGCTGGTGTGGCCAATCAACAAAGTTGTATGAATAAAGGGAGTGTCTGCAGTGCAGCACTGTGGTTACAACATTACATATTGAGTGCAGTCAATGACACCAAGGGACATCAAATGACAGTTTCGTTCATATAGATGAATTTGAATTCTGGTAGATTGTAGACACGATATCGATACATTGCCAACAGAGGATCGGCTTTCAATTCATATGAGTCATATTGACCTTGCGAAAAGCACGTAAGAAAGGTGAAGATTGTTGAAATGTGGAATGTCCATTGATGACATCTCCGCCGAAGTGGGTGTATCTCGTCGATGCACAGTTATAAAGAACAGATGTTATAAAGAAATTCTTAGAAAGTTACATGTTAGTATAAACATTGTAGTCAGCAGGAGTAGTTAAAGAAGAGATATTCATATTTCAGAACTTTTGCAAACACACTAACTATACTCAACGCACTAAAATTTGGACTTTTGTACCTGCGCATCAAGCTTTTGGGAGATGGAAAAGTGTGTTTTAGCCGTGCATTATACACAAGTAAATACGGTAACTGACGACAAACTTTGTGCGATATTTCCAAATGTTTATGTTACTTTGAGAATATCGTTGAAAATTCCAGCTGCTACAGTAGCATCAGCAGAAAGATCTTTTAGCAAACTCAAACATATCAAAAACTTTTTGAAGTCTACCATGTCTCAAACTTGACTTGTTGATTTAGCAAAGACTCAGTATTGAATCAAACATTGCCAGAGAAATTGATTTTGATAGTATTAGGAGAAATTTTGCAGATAAAAAGTCATTGCTTTGTATATAGTTATCTGATCATTCTAACACATAGGGAATAAGGTATTTATGAAAGTTTACCAGTGGTCATATTCAGATACCCTAACACTAGTCACCATGTTCAGTTATGCTTTTCATAATCATACACCAAAAGCTGTCTTTATTCAAATTGTTTTCTACAAAGAAGGAAAACTTTAAAAAATTTCATGTTATACCATTATCTCGTGATTTTAATTCTGATTTGAGAGTTTTCAAGTTTAAAGGTTATTTGTTGAAAGTGGGTGGTGCTTTCTTGGAGTATAATGAATAAAGGATATTACAAACATGTATTATTATTATATAAACAAATCAGTAAATTGACTGAAACAATAGAGCACAGGACAAAATGCATTATTTTGTCCTAATTAATTTTGTCATTCTTTGTCCTTAGTTGAAATTTTGCCAAAGCCAACTTTGATTTTTGACCTCTATAATGTTGGTAAAATGATCAAATATGCTGTTCCACCTACTATAATAGTTTATCTGCTTGGAAAAATTGTTAGAGCGTCGGACAAAATACCTTGTGGTATTTGTTATGGTTCTTTACATTCTGAGTTCAAACCCAGCTGAAGTCGACTTTGACTTTCAACCTTCCAGGGTTGATAAAATAAAGTACCAGTTAAGAACTGGGGTTCATTTAATCGACTAACCCTTTCCCTCAAATTTCTTACCTAGTGCCTATGTTAGAAATAATTATGTGCAAGATACATCCTCGTAGATGAACTGGGACGCATCATCAGTGATGTGACCTGGGGTCATTGGGTGTTTCGGGTCTTTCAACATCATACACTCTTGCCCAGGCAACCCAGCCAGGGTTAATCAGGCCCCAATTTGCATCCCAGCAGCAACTAGCCATGGATCAGCCCTTCCAATGGCTTTTCCGTAGCTTTAAATGCTGGCTAGAGGCCACTTAACCCATTGCTGATGGTGAACTATGCTGCAAGGGTTAGGAGACTGTGATGCGTGGAGGGACTGGACTCTGTGAGGTGACTTCTGGCCAGGCTCCTCCTGCAGGTTCAAGGCCTGTGCACTGCACCTCGCTCTCCTGCTCCAAGCATTTCATACGGGTCTGATGGATTTTAAGGCCCCTTTTGTTCTTGACACAATTATTATTGTAGCACTGCATTATTGTGACATAAAATACAGTTGTAATGCCAGTAAGCAAGTAATAAGGTCAAAATGGGCTAGGGATGATACTGATATATATGTGTGTGTGTATGGCGAATTGGTAGAGTCGTTAAAGCATTGGGTAGAACACGTTGCGATATACATTCCAGCTCACTGTGCTCTGAGTTCAAATCCTGCCATCACCTAGTTGGGTGGTAGATTTAATCCATCAGCCATTTAACACACCACCTGGCCCCTGGGTGCCTTTAGAGGAGTTCACTTTGTTGCAAGCATTTGAGCCAGGTCTCCGGTCTGAAGATACCTTCCTCCCTCTCTCCCACCACTATCGAAGGCCCTGAAAAAGGGTGATGGGTACTGCCTTCCCTCCAGACTAAGCAGTATATATATATATAATTTAGTCAGATGAGAAGTTCCTCATCATTCACCTTTTTCCTACATTGACCTACAAATGTTCAAGCTTACCATCAACTGCATCAATTTCACCAGTTTAGGAAGGCCTGCAAAGGTCATAGGCACTACCCCGACTGGGCGAAATCTTTGGTGTAGAGTCTTGGATGTGAAAAGCAGTGAGAATGATGGGAGGAGGAGAGACAAGTGGGCCTGGTTGGAAAGGGTATGCGGCTATCTAGTTCAGTAGAGCAAAGGCTGCTGCAGTCGCGATAGAAGAGGAAAAGACAGGAATCTGTGAGCCAGTAGTTGTAGCATATTGGTGAATGAATCCTTGCCAATCAGTCAAATGACTTTCTTTTAGATGCAGTATGTATATGTGTGTAGCAGCATTGTCCCGTACACGTGAGCAGTACTCCAGTGTGTTTTTACTTGATCTTTTTAGGTCAGCAACTGATCAGGGCTGAAGTATTTCCCAGCTTTAAAGAGGAATTATTTATTATAAAGAGGTGGCCATCATGGGTGTTTTTGTATGCAAGGTTCCTGGTCCTTTAAAAAAAACTATACTTCTCATTATCATAGTGTCCATTTTTCCATGAGTTGGACAGTCTTGCTATATAGCATATCACACCTTGTTAGGATACTGTGAGGTCCATCATCTTGAAATTTGACTTCACCATTTTTCCCTATGTTTTCCTTATTCTTCCTTTGTCACAAGTACCTTCCATTGTTAGCACACAGCAATTTTCATTGCACTTCTTACATAAGCTTCATACAGACAAAGAAACTCTTTGCTGCACACACACACACACATCTTTCAGAAGGTCTTTCACTCACTTTGTTTACTCTTGCTGCAACCACCACTTTCACTATAAAACCAACTTCAGCATTAATAGGGCAACCTAGGTTCATTAATAATCATTTTAGAAATGTTGGGTGTAAAAGCAATTAGATGGTAATTGGAAGGATCAGAGATCTTTTGAGGGTGTATGTAATACAAGCCATGCTTCTGAACAGACACCTGTTGTAAGAGAGAGGTATGTGGATCAACTAATAATAATTACACATCCAGATGTCTTTACTGCAATAAAATCCACAACTAAATGAATTTGTTTCTCTCAACATGTACTCCAACTCAAAACAGTTTCTTACTATAGTAGACATGACTATAATAGTTATTATATGAAAATAAGATAAATGATGATCTGAGAAGGCAGACTTGTTTTATTTAATGACTCAAGATTTCAACAAAAACAAAAACAGAAGATTTGTTAAACTCGTTAATTAGTTATACCCTATAACAATTTAGGTAGATCTTGCAGTTATTTTTGATGGGTTTATTCCATTTGGATTCAAAGGATTGGAATTTTAGTATGCAGACAGCATCCTTTCATTTACTTGCAATTTAAAACATAAGAAACTCCTGTTTGGACTTTTTTTTCTTTTCTGAAAGCCAAAGCAACAACACCACTTCCCCTTTCTGAAAGGCAAAGGTCTGTAATGTTAGATTCTTTACTCTTCACAGCAATTGAACTTATTGAACTCTCCTATAGACTAATTGTTGCCAACACAGACCATTACCAGTTCCCTTGGATTCCAGATTTGACTCTATATTATTTATTAGCTGGATAAGGGAAATCCTGTTTTAATTCTGATTCTATAGTGAATTTAGTGCAGTTAACAAGTTCTTACAGTGTTACCAAGGAGAGAATTATGGAAAGTATTTCATTATGATGTCTGAGAGGTCAAACATAGTAAGAGTTGTAATGATGTGTTGGTGCATCAAATGGTTTGATGTCAGGGTGGCCTAATTCACAAGTCCAATGAAACAGATATCACTATAGTAATTATACCTTTACAAACATTACATAATCTGTTAGTGTATGTAAACATATTTAGTCTGGCTATTTAGATTATTTTGGTTTGAAACTGAAATTAATGAGAACACATTATTTAGTCTATCATAATTCTGAGTCTCTTTATGCTCTCTTCAAGCCTACTCTACTAATAATGGGAATTCACTGACTTGGGTTTTAACTAGAAATATACACATAATAGATTACTGGAGGAGTGGTAGAAGCATAGGATGGATACCACCTAATAGAAGATAATATTAAGGATTATGGAGATGCTTGAGGAGAAAGAAGGCAAATTTGCTTATTTTTTTTCATTTCCTTTTAATTTATTAAAAAATATACTTATATTCTGTGTAGATTCATAATTCATTAATAAATAATTTTCTTTATGGCCCATAAAATATTTTTTAAAAAGTATTTTTAAACATTCCAAACAATTGATCTCCGCTTGAGAAAATAAGTTTAAAATTTAGCAATCACAACAACTGCACATAGGGAAAAGACTGGATGGTCGTAGTTGGAATGCCTTTTATCATAGGTTTGCTCTATCAAGGCTGACCTGGAGCTAAACAACTGTTTACTGTATTCAAAACATAGTAAAATATGATAGGATAATGAAACTTATTTAATATACTGTGGTTAATGTCCACATATATATTACCATTGTGTTGTAGCATAAAGGTAATGTGCTTAGACATAATTAGAAAATGTGAGTTCAATTCTCACCTGGTACTCACTATTATATATTCTCTTTATGTTTATATACATTCTCATATTGTATATATATATATATATATACACACACACACATTTACCTTTTGAAAATTCTAGATCATTAATAAATTGTTTAATTTCTGATTCAGATATATCGATGACAATGCCGACAGTTTTATTAAACGGCTTGGCACTGCTGTGGCCATTCCTAGTGTGTCTGCCTCTGTGGAACTGAGGCCAGAAGTTATTAGAATGGTTGAATGGACCAAGACGGTAAGACAAATTATCTAAAATAAATCTGGCTTCATTTGTTTTTATATTTTCATTTTTCATTTTTAGTTTTTCGTAGGCTAAGCATATTACCCAGATTTCTACAGTTTGCGTATCTGAAGGTATATTCCATTCTCATTTTACCATTGAATAATTAGTAGCTGGATATCTGTAAGAAAGAAACATATTCACCCACGATTCTCATGAACATTTTCATACTTCCTGCCTTAATCTCCTCACCCCACTTCTGTTGAAAATTTTGTTTGTTTGCATGTACACAATCATGTCCATACTGTAAATTACAAGAATTGACCATTGAGCCTCTGTATTGTTAAACTGTGAAAATCTTTTCATGTAATAATGTTGTTACATTTTGTTTGGAAGGAAATGGAAAAACTTAATATTCAAACTGAGTTACTGGAACTTGGAGAAGAAGATCACCCCTCCTCAGTAATCCTTAAACTACCGCCTGTGATTTTTGGACAACTTGGTAGTAATCCTGAAAAGAAAACCTTGCTAGTGTATGGACACCTTGATGTACAGCCAGCTAATAAGGTTTGTGACAAATGTGTTTGTGTCTTTTAAACTGGATTTATTCTTCCACTCTGTGGACTCTGTTGATGTACACACAGGTTCTGAGAAGAAAAAAGAAGGCTTGTTTGTATATGGTTTTTAAATATATGGGTATATATGTATGTATATATATATATATATATATATATATGGGTATATATATATATATATATGGGTATATATATATCATCATCATCATTGTACGTGCGTTTTTCGTGCTGGCATGGGTTGGATGGGTGATTTCGGCCCGCGTTAATTGTGAATGGAGTCACCACTCTCCTAGACGGGTCAGGGGGACCACACCTCACACATTTTGTTTGGCTTGGTTTCTGCGGCTGGATGCCCTTCCTAACACCAGCCACTTTACAGAGTGTACTGGGTGCATTTATTGTGGCACCAACACTAGAGAGGTTGTCATGTTCAAGACATGACTATAGAGCCCTCTTGACCTTGTGTTGTCTCTGAACACTCACCAAACACTTTACAGTGTGAACTGGGTGTGTTTATCGTGGCACCAACACTAGAGAGGTTGTCATGTTCAAGACATGACTACAGAACCCTCTCGACCCTGTGTTATCTTCGAACGATCACCAAACACTTTACAGACTGCACTGGGTGCATTTATCATGTCACCAGCACTAGAGAGGGTGCCTTGTCTCTAGCAGGCTAAAGATTCCCTCTTTACTCTACATCGTCTCCGTTCTAAGAGGGCAACGTAACTTGAGAGTGTGAATAGGAGATAGGTTATGTGAAGTGAGGAAATGAGTAAGAGTATGGGTAAAAATATGGGATGATGAGAATTTGAAGGGAGAGAAGGGTAAGGAGCAAGAGTGAGGGAAGTATGGGTGTGAATAGGAAAGTAGTGATTATGGGAGGGCAGAAGGGGACGTGGAGAGGGGACAGAGTATGAGTATAAGCAGAGAGAGTATTGGTTGTGTGGAAACTACATATTGGGTGTTGGGCATAAGATAGCATTGGCATTAAGCAGAGGTGAGTCGATGAGAATAGGGAGAAAAGTAGTGGTTGTATGATGGTGAGAGGATGGAGAAAAGTAGAGGTTGTATGAAGGTGAGAGGGGGATGTGAAGAGGATGGAGAAGGAGGAGGTGAAGAAGAGGGAGAGTGACAGGAGGTGTGATGGAGTGTGGATAAAACTGGCAATGATAGTGAGGCAGAGTGACAGGATGGGGGAAGCAGGACAAATGTCATCCTCTAGAGTGCAATAGGACAAGGGGTGATAGAATCAGAGGGTGCCGAGGATAGTGTGGTACTTGACAGGAGGATATTGGGTGGGAGATCCATGCCAAGCTTGCACTGGGGGTGTGTCCTATGCCATATAACATCTCGCCAAACATCACGGTCTTTAGTCATCTCCTTTGTCAGGTTCAGCTTCTTGGGGTCAGCCATCACCACTTCATCCCATGTCTTCCTAGGTCTCCCTACTCCACGGGTTCTGTGAGTGCCTGTTGTATATGTATATATATATATATATATATATATATATATAGATGATGATGATGAGATATATATATGTATGTATATATATATATATATATGTATGTATGTGTGTGTATGTGCATGCCTGTGCTTGTCATCGCTTGAGACCATTTATCACTGAATTTGCCGGTGACGTTTGTTTACATCTCCATAAAACAAAATGCCTGGCCATTTGGTAGTTTGGTGATATAATTGCCATACTAAAAATCGTATGGTTGGTGTAAGGAAGGGCATCCAACCGTAAAATGCTTCCTCAAGAAATCTCCATCCAGCCCATGCTAGCATGGAAACACGGATGTAAAAACGATGATGATGATGATGATGATGATGATGATGATGATGACCTTCTGGCATCCAGACTTTTAAAACTTTAACTTTTTTGCAACATGCCACTGGATGTGCACCAGTTAATTAATGATTAATCAGAAATTTGAAGCCTAGACAGAACATTTATATTCTTGTAAATGCTGCAAACTAACTTTCTTTTTGTTTTTTTTGTTTTGCCGTAATCAATGCAATAATTGGTATGTTTATTTCAGGTGTGCCCCAGTTAATTGATAATAATCAAACACAAATTTATAAACTAGACAGAACAATTAGATTCTTTCGAATACGAACATTTGAGAGATATGGAATTGTGGTTAATAATAAGTTTTACATACATTTTTTTCTATGCTAACAAAATTGTAAATATTTTTTTATTTAAAAAAAATTTTTTGCTTGCTTATTGGGATATTTGCATGTAAAATGCTGGAGCATTTATTCTTTTACTCTTTTACTTGTTTCAGTCATTTGACTGCGGCCATACTTGGGCACCGCCTTGGAGGTTGATCAGATCGACCCCAGTACTTATTCTAACCGCTAGTAAACAAACAGATACGGAGACAAACACAAACACACACACATATACAGTAAACAAACAGAATACAAACACAAACAGACATACATATACATATAAATATATATATACGACGGGCTTCTGCAGTTACCGTCTACCAAATCCACTCACAAGGCATTGGTCGGCCCGAGGCTATAGTAGAAGACACTTGCCCAAGGTGCCGCGCA
>JAOPJM010336341.1:0-11752 GCA_027124095.1 Muusoctopus leioderma | reverse complement strand
TGTATGTATGTATGTATGTATGTATGTATGCATGCATGCATGCATGTATGTATGTATGTATGTATGTGTGTATGTATATGTATATATGTGTGTAAGTATGTGTGCATGCATAGCGGTGCCCCACTATGACGAGAGACAACTGGCTAGAACCAGTAAAAGAGTGAAAAAGTATTTGTCTCTGATTTCACAGTTTCTGACAACTAGCAATACCTGCTGTGAATTTGATCTCATGACACATGCCCAATTACCTAATATTTTTAATACCTTATCTACTCAGTTACTTAGGTAAGAAATCAAATTATAGAAATAAAGTCACCAAAAAGAAAAGAAAGAAAAAAAGCAAACACATAACATAGCAAAGTTTTCTAGATTGATAGATTTTGATAACAGGCCAGGTTTATTCATAAGATGCCTAATCTACAGGAATAAAGCTTAAGATAATGGAGGATCAATGTGGCTAAAATTCACTCTTTGAATGTTTAATAAGAGACTAAATGGAAAATAGAAATGATTTAACATGTAATGTGTATGGATGTAAGAATATTGGAAGTTAATTTCCAGTTAATCTTGTGTAATTAACATCTTTTCAGTTGAGTGATCACAGCTCGCGACTCTATAATTATCCTGTTTGAATTCAGGACAGAAATGATGCTTGACGATATGAATGTGCTGTTCTTGATGTTTTACGATACCCAGAAATTTCAATGCAAGTTTAGTTAGCTTTGCCTTTCATTCTATGAAAGTCTTATGATTGGTCTTATGATTGTTACGTATTCTTAGTCTTATGATTTGAATTTTTATTGTATTAGGATTGTTGTTAGTGTTGTTGAAAAGTTCAACAAGGTTTGCTTTGCCTTTCATTCAATCCAATATCAAATATAATATGTACCCGTAATATACTGTGATTAATACTACAAAGTATATGTACCACCTCCTTAAAACAGATTTGACCTTGTGTTTTGTGAAAAATAATTCATCCTTTTGTTTTTAACTTCTGTGTCTTTTATAATATGCTAATCCTTACAAAATTACAAGAATCCATGGGGTCCAGTCCTTATCTTCAGTTTTCTATAATATTAAATTGATGAGCTATACATGTCACCTTGGATAATACACTACTCTGTCATGGGTAGCTTTCCTGAAGGAGGAATTGACTGAGCACCTCAAGTCAACAATATACAGATGAATTCCACAGTGCTGCTGCTGCTGCTGCTGCTGCTGCTGTGAATTGTACCATCCTGAAACTACAAGGGAGTCTCTATGTGGTCATTCAGCCTGCTAGAAATAGCTACCTAATTTCCCTCAGATCACACCCTACCATCTTTTAAAAAAAGGAAGAACACATTGGATAATGTAGTCCTAGATATACTATGTCTGAATAAGAGACAGGATGGTTGTAGCTGGAACACATTTGATCAAGGATGACTTGGTCGTAAACAACATAAGCAATTATAACACCCTTGGTATCTAATTAAAGCTAAGTGAACTCAGCTGTTGAGAGTAAAGTGTCTTAGCTATGGCTATAATACAACACCAGTGAAAGGATATGAATTACCAACACCTTAGCTGATTGTCTGTTACCTTAGTGACTTGGTCATTCATGGCTCTGAAATTCTTGACATAAAAGTCAAAGATGAATGGAAGCATTTTTATGCTATATGTCAGAAATACCATTGCTGACAGATTTTCTGCAAAAAATCTGTCTGTTGAAGAATATAAGGTGCTGCAATTTAAAGGGCTCAATACCTGTATAGTTAAAGGATTAAATAACTTAGTAAATGTGGATGCAGCATGACCAAATGGTTAAGAAGTTCGTTTTGCAATCATGAGGTTGCAGGTTTGATCCCACTGCATGGCATCTTGGGCAAGTGTCTTTACCATAGCCTCAGGTTGACCCAAGCCTTGTGAGTGAAATTGGGTAGATAGAAACTGTTCGGAAGCTCGTCAGATGGATTGTACCCATAATTCAAAGGTCCAGCCTAGTCATACTGTATCATGCTGATTCTGCCTGAGGATTATGTTAAGGGTACAAGTGTCTGTGGAATATTCAGCCACTTACATGCTAATTCAATGAGCTGGCAGTTCAGTTGATCGAACAACTAAACACTCATTGTCTGGAATTCAGACAGAGATCCAATTACTTACTTAACAAATGGTCATAGATTAAATCCTTACCAAACAGCTATTGTGTTCTGTCTCTGGGTGGTGGGTTGGTACCTTGTGGTATTTGGTTACATTCTTTTACATTCTGAGTTCAATTCCCACCAAGGTAAATATACCTTTGACCCTTTCAATGTCAATAAAATAAGTATCAGTCAAGTATTGGGTCGATTTAATTGACTACACACATTTCCAAAAATGTGTGGCCTTGTGCCTATATTAGAAAAGATTACTAACCAAATGTCTATAGATTAAATTCTTACCCAACATCTATTGTGTTATCTTCCTTGGTAAGGGTAGTGGACTGGCAGAATATGTAAATCATTAGACAAATTGCCTTGTAGTGTTTGGTTAGGTTCCTTTACATTCTGAGTTCAAACCCTGCTGAGGGTGACTTTGCCGTTTATGTTTTAGAGGTCAGTAAAATAAGTACCATTCAAGTACTGGACTCGATATTATCAAATATACCCCCGAGAGTAGCGTCCCAGCATATCTACAGTCCAACAACTGAAACTAGTGAAAAGAATTTGAGAAAACAAAGCACACGAAGAATTCTACCTGCCTCAGTTTACCTGTCTGACAAACAATGTCCATTCATATTTTAAAACTGAATGGTAAGTAGTAAGGAATATATAAAGTTGTAAAAACAATTTCTTCAACAATATGCAGATGTCCAAATTCTATAAAACCTGTCCTACTCGTGATAACATTGAAAAATGGATGTAGTTCAGTAGGAAAAAGATGCTTACATCATTATCTTTCTTTTTCTTTTTTTGGTTTGGTATAGTTTGGTCTGGAGGAAGGGGCTGATACCATGGGCTTTGCAGGCCCTTTACCACGGAGGTACTGCTTACGGAACCATCACAGACAGGTGGATTCCACAAAATTAGTAGAGATCCTTTCAGCAAAGGATCAAAAGGATTGACTGTAGTTTGGGAGGTGGGAGAGCTTGCAGGTCGTGAAATGTATGGAGGCATCCTTTGCAGTTTGGATGATAGTCTTGCAGGAGTTACAGTGCTGGATAAGAGCCATCCAGTTTGTAAGGGTGGGTGATTTCCTCCAAGTGTTGTAAGGCTGTATTCTTAGCCTGAACTGCTGCAATGCAACTAGGAGTGAACCCCTTGAAGGACTTGGGGGCTGGGAGTTTTGGCTGTGTGTGACATGTGAAGGGACATGCCTAAAAGGATGGTTTTAGTCATCAATCTAGCTGTTCCTGAATGGTCAGGGTGGAAGTACATGTTCTGCCAGGAGTAGTTAGCATAGAACTGGGAAAGCTCCGACCAATAAGTTGACTTGAAGTAACACAGGAGGAGGGGGGGGGAGAAGAAGAAGAAGAAGAAGAAGAAGAAGAAGAAGAAGAAGAAGAAGAAGAAGAAGAAGAAGAAGAAGAAGAAGAAGTATCCCCATAATGAATAGGTGATTTGGGAATGATTAAAAAACATGCAGACAAATACTTAACAAAAACCCCAGGACTTACAAATACGTGTATGCACAACATACAGAAAATAGCACGACTAGGCACTGCATATATATTACATACAATACTTTCAATACAATAGAAACAAGAAGAACAAAACATTACACATACCCAAGGAACAGAGAACTGTGCTTGGTAGTGCAGTGAAAGTACACAATAAAAGTAAGACTACTAAAAATTAATAATAATACTGTGTTGCTAATTTATCAAAGAGGCACCAAAGAAAAAACATTATAAAGATGAAAACAAATACACAAAATGTGGGTTTTGTTACATTGAAAAATTGAAAAATATAAAAACATCTGATTATATAAAATTTACAAGTAAAAGGATAAGATAAATAATATATAAAAAATATAATATTACCTCCAAAAGGGAATTTGCTACATAGGGAAAATCTGGGCACTCTACAAAACCCCCAATTGCCCTCAACTTAAAGACAATGTCTTTATCCCTGCTGTTAAATCTACAAAGTAAACTTGACAGTTGAATTGTCTAGCTGCACTAAACTTACCACTCATTGCATTTTCATATTTACATCAGAATGGTTCTGACAAATGAACATCTACTTTAACCATTGAACAGATGCTGGTTGTCATTATAGAAAGTGGCCATCCAACACAGCCACCAGATATTGATGGTATGTCCTATTGAATACTTTTGACTGATCCAAATTGAGTAGTGTCACACCAAAGCCAAATCAAGCTATGTGCCTCCCTTCTGTGTGTTGCATGAGATTCATGTAGTGCTGGATGGCCCTGTCCAGAACTGCAAAATTTTGAACTGGTCCTCACTGAGAATAAATGTCAACTTCTTCATGAATACTTTGGTCAAAATCTTTAACTTATTTTCAGAAGAGTTACCTGAAGATCACATTATTTCTCAGCAATGCCTGCACATCTCATTTCACATGACTGGGAGTTGTTCCCAATCTGCTGCCATTTGCAACAAACATAATATATCAACTAAGCCAAACATGAACGAGACATTGATGAATAACATTTGTAGGTCAACCATGTAGTCCAGGTGACTGAAAAATAGTTCCAATATGAATGACACTACATTTATTTAAAATCTTAATCGTACTCAATAATACTGTCCTAATTTTTACTATGCACCTTACAAGTGTTTTTAAGGCAATGTGTAGCAAGATAATCCATTATTTAACATTATCTCTATATTATGTTTTATAAATATTCTGATCAAGTGTTGGCTGTTAGGTTTATGTTGGATTACTTAATTCTTATCTCTAATGCAGGCTAAACTATTTGTATTCACAATATAAGATTTCTTAATCATTTTAGGTTTGCTTTCTTATCCATTTTTTCAATGTCTTTTCTGTCAGGAATGTTCTGGAAAGACAGCTTAGACTAACAACAGCATCACACTTTTTAATTGTCTGATCTAATACCAAAATATTTCTGTGCAGCTTATTATCAAATTTTTACTTTCACATAGGTTTTTTTTTAAATTATTTTTTTTCTTAATTAATTATATACATTTCAAAATTATAAGCCATTTTGTATCCAGAACCCATTATTATAAAATTTGATTAAATATTATCACTTAACATTAAAGAAACTATTACTAATGGTCTGCATTAGCAAGAATCAATACAATAAAGTCTAAAAAATGAGGAATTTTAGATTATCTCAAGAAGATATATTAATGTTTTAGGCAGAGCCTTTCTCTAATGGTGGAATCTGCTTAATTTATGTATTTATGTATTTTTTAAATATCACATTTGGTGAACAATAGCATTGGTAGTTACAGATTTCCAACAGACCAATCACTGGTTCACTACCTTTTTGATGGTGAGAATAACAAGAGATTGCCTGGGTAACTCAGGCAGAAATAATCCAAGGTATTTTTATTTGAAAGCACCAGTTTTTTTGGTTATCTCACTAATATTTACATCTTTTGCTGATATACTTCGAAGAGAGATATACATATATCTACACATGCACACACACGCGCGCATGCACACACACACACACGTACATATACATATATATATAATTATATATATATATATATACAATGGACTTCTGCATAGTTTCCACCTACCAAATTCCACTCAAAAAGCATTGGCCAACCCAAGGTGCTGTGCAATGGAATCAAACCCAGAACCACCTGGCTGTGAGGCAAACGTCTAAACCACACAGCCATGCACAGCATGCTAGCATATCTCATTTGTTCCTATTATTGCAAAATATACTTTTTTTTCCTAATGATATATCTTTGACAATGAAATAAAATGTCTATCTTTCTATTCTGATATAGGTGAGTTGAAGCAACAGAATATAATGTTTGTACATGTTCTTTCATTGTTAAATATCATTTGAAATGTCAGCCTCTAAATCCATATTTTCGTGCTAAATTAACTGTGAGAAACAGTATTTAAGTTATGATTTAAGTAATTTGCAATGTTGAGCCCAGTTTCTGTTACCTAGGTAATGTAGTTAGTTCTGGCAACAAAGAGTTTTACCCTCTGTGCAAAAGGCAGATAATATGAAGTATATATAAGAAGTGTGATAATGAAAACTAGTGAAACATGGGTATCAAATGTAGGAGATCTATGGAAGCTAAAGAAAAATGAGTTGAGTATAATCTGTTGGATGTGCACCATAAATTTGCATGAAAAGTACTGGACAAGTGAGCTGAAAAAGTGGCTGGGCATCAAAGGAATTGACCAACAAGTGCAGACATGGCTGTGTGGTTAAGAAGTTCAATTCACAACCACATGGTATTGAGTTCGATTCACAACCACATGGTAGTGTCTTCTATCATAGCCTCAAGTTGACCAAAGCCTTGTGAGTGAAATTTGGTAGATGGACACTGTGCAGAAGTCTTTTGTGTGTGTGTGTGTGTGTGTGTGTGTGTGTGTATGTATTTGTGTTTGTGTGTGCCAGTGTAAATCGGTGTATATACCTTGTCATATTTAAGTTCAGAAATGGAAACTATCTAAAAAGAGAAATAACTCTGGTAAAACTTAACCATTTGATAACAAACCTCAGTACTTGACTGGTACTTTATTTTATCGACCCCGGAAGGATGAAAGGCGAAGTTGACCTCAGCGGGATTTGAACTCAGAGCGCAGTGAGCCAGAACGAATACCAATTCGCCACTAACAGTAATAATAATTTCTTTATTAGCCACAAGGTCTCAAAAGAAAACGTGGACACTACAAATGACAAAATAGAAAACAGTTGGGGTTTACGTAGAAACGTTTAAACAGAGAAAAAAAACGAAAGCAAGAGATAACAAAACAATTCCAACAAAGAAAAAATTCTCCAATAGCGGGGACAGCTACCTAGGGCCAATCAAGGAACCCTACATATCCCTGATTAACCTGATCACCAAGGACAAGTAACCTCTCCCGGCTATCGTTTCCGGCCTACAAGTGCATACTCAAAGTTGGCCTGTTCATTCGGACCATGTTCGCTACTCTCAACTAACTTTCAACAAATTTACTGGGGAAGGGGGCAGCACCTCCCTCTCTACCCTCACCTCCCTCTCTACCCTCACCTCCCTCTCTACCCTCACCTTCCTATCCAAATGAAACTTGAAAGAGTTCGGGAGGGCTTGGCCGAATGGGAAAGTGACTGTCTTCAGTCGCGTCCACTACACAACCTCTTTCACCATAGCCACCAGACAGAGGAAAACTGCCGACTCTTTCCGGCCAAAGGAAGGCGGCGAGACGATCTTCACGATGGACTCGACTGTTAGCCGGATCCGTCCTACATGCAACAACAGCTGTTCGACAAAACTCCACAAATTAGCAATGCTCAGATAATAGAAGTGTGCATACAGAACACTTTCATCACTCTGCATGCATCTTGGACACGTCCGGCATGCATCTTGAACACGTCCGGCATGCATCTTGGACACGTCCGGCATGCATCTTGAACACGTCCGGCATGCATCTTGGACACGTTCGGCATGCATCTTGAACACGTCCGGCATGCATCTTGAACACGTCCGGCATGCATCTTGAACACGTGCCTGTAGAGTTTGTCACAACCGGCAACACCCCGAGAAGCACTGCAAAGCCAGGGATTTCTGGAAGTTTTTCATAGTCCCTGGGTCGAACGTTCTCCGGAACAGACCAGCCAGCTGATTCTGTTCGATGCCTAGAATTTCCTCGAGAATGTCGTCGCTCTTTCCCACCACTATTCCTCTATAGAATGCCAAAGTAGGAGTTCCCACTCACAGCGTTGCCCGACTGGTAGAGGGCTGTGAACGCCTGCCAACATTCCAGATGTCAGGCGCCCAGCCTTGGTCTTCATTTGACGCAGGTCTGCAGCTCCGTCAAAGAGATGAGCTGTGGAAAAACGTGCCTCTCAAAGGGCGCCCACACGTGCTCACCATCTAGGAATCTTTGTAGATGCCGTAGCCTCAGTGTATATCTGCGTATTATCAACCACGGCATATCGAGTCTTCCACGCAGAGGGCGTTGACAGCAGATGGACCACATGTCCAGTGGAGCGCGTCCCTTCCACAAGAAGTGAAAGAACAGACTCTCCAATCTGGTCAGGCGAAAACTAGGCCAAGGCACGACGATGGTAAGGCGGTAGTATATGACGGAGGCGATGTACGCGTTCACCACCTCTGTCCAACCTTCCATGGATAGCTTTCTCTCAGCTTATTTCTGAATGAGATTCACCAGTCTACTCGTAACTTCGTCCCAGTTCCTTTCCAACTGGAGGTCCACACCGAACCAGACCTCAAGCAACTTAATCGGTCCATCCGTCCAGCACACACGACACTGTCCGACCGCATGGAATTGCCTCTCCAGGTGCTGAGTGGTGAGCCCACCGATTTGTCCTGGTTAATGTGTCATCGCCTCACATTCCTTTAGAATTGTGCCGACCACCCCCAACTTCTGTGGTGTCCGACACCATTACAGTGACGTTCGCATATGTTGACAGTACTCTCCCGCATCGTAGTTCGAACGGGATGCCCCTCAACACCTCCAGTTTTCACAGTAGTGGTTCGAGAGTCAATAAAAACAGGAGTGGGAGAGGACACCCTTCACGGACCGAGGTCGTGATTCAAAATGGTTCCGGCAAGTGGCTATTCACTCTGACCACCGAGCCGATGCCGTTGTACATTGAAGTGGTCCAGCTTCAGAAAACAGAACCGAAACCGGCTACCTTTGAGGACAACCACCAAGTAACAATGGTTGACCCTATCGAAAGATTTCAATTGATCCAAATTGATCAGGGCTCCACCGAAGCCAGGTTTATTACCCACCCCCTCTCTACGATGTATCGCATGAGGAGGAGTTTGTCGTGTATAGATATACTCAGGATGCTGCATGTTGGCCCCTTCTCGACCAAATTTCCGACGACAAGCGCCAACCTCTTCGCTAACAACTTGGCCAAAATCTTAAACTCTGCATTCAGCAGAGTTATGGGCCGAAAATTATTAATTACGGTTAAAGACGAATCAATATCTCAGATCAATATCTCAAATTACGGTTAAAAACAAATCAATATCTCCAATATTTAGTTAACCGATAAAAAAACTCTGTTCTCATCTTAAACATATTACATTATCTTAACTGGTTAATAATGAAGGAACATCATTTAGTCTATAGGACCGATCGGTCTTATGTCTTAGTGTTTAAAGAATATATGATTTAATAGGAAATCAAAATTTTAGATAGATTTCTAGAGGAAGAAATATACAAGATGAGCCATAGGTCCAACTTGAAGTTAAGTTTATATGTAAATTAAAGGATTTGGAATGAATTTTCAAATCAGAATATGTGAAGTTTGAAAATCTTATGAGTAATCATATCAACTATTATGTGCTGGATTTTTGTGCTAGAGTGGTTAAGAAGTCATGTATATTTTTTATTAAAATATATTTAATCATTATCGTCAAAAAATGAGACTAAGTTTAGCGTTACGAATTAGAAGGGTACATTCATAACTGCACAGTTATATTTGTGGAAATATATTAATGGGTTAGAAATATGGTATTCTTGGTTTCGTTCTACAGAACTCTGGATTTAGATCCACTGACTCAGCACTCTACCACTTAGATACTCTGCTGTTTAAAAAACAGACTAAGATAATGAGTGAATGGAATAATAGGCTAAAAGCAAACGAGGGAACCTGTCTAATAAACGCTCGACCTACTAGAAATAGCAGCTAAATCTCCATCAAACTACACGCTATTGTTTAAAATGGAAGAACACATTGTTTCAATGTAGTCCTAGATAGAATATGTCTGAAAGAAAGACGAGAAGTATATGATTGGAATACCTTTGATGATAGGTCTAATTAAGAAGAACGATCAGACCCTATCCAATCAGTTCTTTATCTATATTTCCTTTCCGTGCTTACTGCACATCGGTCCGTCTTTGAACAGTTGTAGTAGCATATCAATTTGTCTACGAGAGGAGGTTGCTCGCCCCCCACTCACTCAACCCTACTTCATTTCTGGGAAAAGGGACTTTGTAAGTGGTTCCCCAGGATTCTTCTCACGGCGCAATGTAGCCGATTTCGATAGAGAGAAACATCGGCTCTAGTACTTGACTGGCACTTTATTTATCGACCCGGAAAGATGAAAGGCAAAGTTGACCCTGGCAGGATTTGAACTCAGACAGCAGAGAGCCGTCACTATAACGACCCTGGCAGGATTCGAACTCAGACAGCAGAGAGCCGTCACTATAACGACTCTGCCAATTTATCTCATCAGTTTGAGTTCATAAATTTGGATAAGTATCTTTTGTTTTTACTGCTTAATCGGGAGGGAAGGCAATGTCCATTACCCTTTTATCAGGGCCTCCGAGACTGGTTGGGGAGGGGGGAGTGGAAGGTATCCTCAGACCGGGGACCTGGTCCAAATGCTTGCAACTGAGTGGACTCCACTAAAGGCACCCAATGGCTAGGTGGTGGTGTTAAACCGGGCGACAGATTAAGTCTACCACCCAACTAGGTCAAGACGGGATTTTGAACTCAGAACGCAAAGAGCCGGAACAAATACAATTCCGCCAGTCTACCGCCCTAAACTGGTACTTTATTTAGCTACCCCGAATGGATGAACGGCAAAGTTGTTCTCGGTGGAATTTGAACATAGAGCGCAGTAACATGGAACGAATACTGCAAGACATTCTGTCCGACGTTCTAACGATTCAGCCAATTCGCCACCTAATTTTGCGCCGTATAAAGACCGAAATCCCTGATGTTTTCACCAAAGCCTTTCGTCAAAGTAGATTACTTTCCTCAAACTCAAATTTTTACTTGTTAGTTAATCAGTTGAAACTGATTCTAACTTTGTTTTGTTTTTTATTTAGTTATTTATTTTTATTTATTTATGTATTTATTTTATTTTCCATGAGATAAAGTTATTATTTTAACTTGGAAATAAATACCTATTTGGAAATTAGATTCTGAAAAATCGAATTAGTGCAGTGTTTATTTGCAATCTGCAATGAAATTAAGGGTGTTTTAATGTGTTTATTATATTAAACTTAAAACAGGAAACGACGATATTAGCGCACACTGTGATAATGATTTGTTTTTGTCAAAGGATTTAAAACAACAATAGATTTCTCACAGTGAGCACAGTAGCTACACATATGTGAAGAGAAGGGTATGGTCGATTGAATAAAACCTATGTTGTTGTCGTTGTTGTTGTTGTTGTCATTGTCGTTGTGGTTGTTGTTGTGGTGGTAGTAGTTGTTGTTTAGCCCCAAGTCACCTTGATAGGTAGACCTATGGTCAAAAGTGTTCCAGATGGTCTACTTTCATTTTTTACGACGGCAGAATGTGGTTCGTGGGAGAATAGGCTGCTGGTTGAGCGACCGTATCGCGCCCACCCGCCTCCATTGCTCGCTTGCCCATGTCATATTTCGTACTTAATTTATCGTCTGCAGAAGGAATGGAAGGAGCCTCGACCGAACAAAATAGCAGCCAAATCTCCCTCATATCACACCCTACTGTCTTAAAAAGGGGTGAATGACACATTTGATAATGTGGTTCTGAATGCACACTACATGAAATGCTCACGAGATGGAGACAACTGTAATGCCTTCGAACATAGAGTTACTCAATCAGGGCTAACCTGGGACTAATCAACGACAACAGCATTATATATATA
>JAOPJM010336236.1:0-11753 GCA_027124095.1 Muusoctopus leioderma | reverse complement strand
GGAGTGAGCCCCATAAACTTGGAGAGGTGGGGGGTCACGTATTGTTGAGAATTGAAAACTCTACAGATACAAAGCCACCCTTATAAATTAACCAACTATACTGGTTTCAGTCATATTGGACGGAGGGCAGCCATACTGGGGCACTGCCTTTCAAGAGCAGACTACATGGACCCACCCCCCACCAAACACTTCGTCCAGTGCTTATTTTATTATCGATCTCTATTTATCGGCCATCACTCGTCGATCTAACACACTATAATATCTATCTATATATATATACACATACACACAGACAACCAATTTCCGTCAACAATATATCATTCACAGGTCATTGGTCAACTTGAGGCTAATTTAGTAGAAGACAGTTCCTTGTCTAAGATGCTGCGTAGTGGAAATCGAACAGAGAACCATGAGGGGAACCCACCCCCCAAAAAACCCTGAACAAGTCTGCCTATATTATATATGTATATATAGAGAGGTAAACATGCCGAATTCGTACGTTTTGACATTTACGCCCGAAACCGGAAATCAGTGACTACAAAGATTAGCCGAGTTAATAATTATCGCTGTATAGTGCATATTTTATATATTCATCTTTGTAGTCACTTATGTAAAATGATAAAATGGTTTTGTATTGTGTATAAAAATGTTATTGTTGTTGATACTAACTTCCGTTTCCAGGGCGAAGATTTCAAAATGTACGAATTCGGCATATTTACCACACACACCACTTAGTAATTCCCACAGCTAAACTACAACTTAACCGTCCGTCAGTATAAAGTGTGACTAAGCTAGACAGGCAGGCGAAAGAAAGGAAGAACAGCAGTTGTGATAGAGGGGGGGGGGGGGCTAGTTGGCGGGATTTATAGTAGTAGATAATATAAAGTCACCACCTCCACACACATAGACAGGGGGTGGGTGGGGGGTTAGTAGTAGTGCAGGCGACTTTAACCTAACTTTTCCTTGCTAGCTTCCATCGACACCACCACCATTACTGGTTCTAAATAGGATCAAGGACAACACTACCCCTCACACCCACCACCACCAGACAAGGACATACAGCCATAGTTAGACCAGAATCTAGCAGGGAACTAAGTCAACCAAGGAACAATGTACATACATACATACATACACCACCACCACCACCACGTTTTAGAATGGAACAACAATAACAACAACGACGACGAAGACTGCGCTCCTACCACAGTACACACTGTTACACTCCTCACACTACTACCCTGGTTACGTCGACCATACTTTGAGGTAGAGGGGGGGGGGGTTGCGAAGATAGAGACTTTACACGACCAGATTTATTATCTCTTTGTTAAATTATCCGAGACGATTGGCTAATTTCAGACACACGTGTGTGTGTGTATATATATATATATATATATATATACGTGTGTGTGTTTTATTAAAGACACGACTATGTTCGAGTTTGATCTGTCATATTTCCTTATTAATCCTTTATGTTCAGTTTGGAACATTAGCGTTCCTAAATCCATTAACGTTTCGGAGCTATCTCAGCTCCATCCTCAGCATGAAATGATGGTAGAATGGCGTGTTTTGCGTTGGGTCGCAAATAATCGTGATAGTGCCGGTGAAAAATCCTTAATAAAAAAGACTAAACTCAAACATAGTCGTGCCTTCAATAAAACACGTTTGAAAGAAAAGCTGTTTCCAATCTACACAAATACATATATATACAGGGTAGCAGATAATTAACTCCCGGATTACGTATGCTCATAAACATTTTTATGAATTAATTTAATGCAAAATATATAACATGTATGAGTGATACTCAACATAAATCATAAACTATATATATATCACTATGATGTGTGTGCAAGGCAAGCATGCATTATTATCAGGGATTTACTTATCTGCCACCCTGTATGTATGTATATATATATATATACATACACAGACATTGAACAAAAACCACATGAATTTAGTGAACTGGAAGAGATGAACAGACCACGTGACTAATACACTGAAAAACGTTGACTAAATGACTGAAACAAATAAAATTATATATATATATACACATATATAAAATAAAGTTGGAGTATATAAACATGCATGGGGTAGAGTATCTAAAAGAAACAAAAACAAAAAAAAAAAGATTAATTTAATGTGAATCCAAACACTATTTCACAGACATATATAGCGACGGGACATTGCTCTTTGTCTAAGAACAAAGACAGGACAAGTTAACCGAGAAGGCTAATGTCTAATATATATATATACACACATAATACATATAAAAGGACGATTTCTTGAGTAAATTTGAAGAGAAAATAGATTTCGTTAATTTTAGACATTACAAGTTTACAGGCTATATATATATACACACATACACACACTTAGTAATCCTACAGTGAACGGTTTGATGATATATATATATATATATAAATATATATATATATAAAGGCCTTTAAAAATAAAGATTCGCTTTACGATATCAAATACTGGAAACAATTTAGTGTCTGTGCGTGATTAAAGAGAGACACACGTTTAATTATAAAAAAAAAGAAAGAAAGCCATGTTAAGTAAATTGACAGAGAATGCCTTTCATATTAATATAAAGCTAGTAGTGTGTGTATGTCAGGGAGAAGAGACAAGCACAAGGCGAAGCCAGTTTGTTTTATTTAAAAAAGCCCAGGAAAGAGAGAGAAAGGAGTCGCTATAGCTACTACTACTAACTACACTAGGGTTTTTATATACAACCCCCCCCCCTCTACTCTAGACAGACAAGGAGAGGGATCGTTGAATCACTGATTAGGTCAAGTAATGCTTCCTACACACACACACACACATTCTATGTATGGAACAACACACATTTTACCCCCTTGTCGACGGCAGTTTTTGACAATCTTGGCAACTGAAAAATCTATGCATACATTCTCTGTGTATAGCGTTACCATCCACCAATTTACGTCCGCTTTTCCATGCTGGTATGTGTGTGTGTGTATGTGCTTAGATTATATATGTGTATAAATAAGTCACACTGTTAATACACGTATATTTAACTCCCACAATATGTGTTGAGTGCACTCTTTCGTTTGTATACATACACACACGATGTTGAGAACAAAGACGAGAGATTTATCAAACAAATGCTATAGACGTAGTCAGTCCCCGGCTTTCGAAGCTACCTGTGTAAAAACCGCCTATTAATTAAATATTTGAACATTGCTCACACACACACACAGTGTCACAATTATAAATTTCATATTATTATTATTAAAGATTGTTGGCCTTATGCCTAAATTAGAAACAATTATTATTATTATTAGCAGCGATTTGGCAGTCATTAGCGTATCAGACAGAGCCTTGCAATTCTGGCTCACTGCGCTCTGAGTTCAAATCCCGCCGAGGTCAACTTTGCCTTTCATCCTTCTGGGGTCGATAAAATAAAGTACCAGTCAAGTACTGGGGATTGTTGGCCTTGTGCCTATGTTAGAAACAATTATTTACACTGACTACACAGAAACTGCACCCCCACTTACCTTCCTTCTTACATATTTAGTAAGCTGGCCTTTGGGGGTTCCTTTTACAGAGTCCATTCTGTTGTAATCATTCTGACCAGGTCTCTGGTTTAGGATAGCAAAATCTTCCTCCATTTGGTGACAACTGGAACATCTTTTATTATTATTATTATTATTATTATTATTATTATTATTATTAATTGGCTAAAAGAAATCATTATTATTATTAATTGGCAGTCGTTAGCGTGTCAGACATAATACAGTATTCGTTCTGGCTCACTGCGATCTGAGTTAAAATCTCGCCAAGGTCAGCTTTGCCTTTCATCCTTGCGGGGTCGATAAAATAAAGTACCAGTAAAGTACTGGGGATTGTTGGCCTTGTGCCTATGTTAGAAACAATTATAGGTCCATTCAATCATGACTGACCTGGCTAATATGGTGGTCAGTTTTAATTATGAATATAATCGTTACCAAAAACTCATTAATTTACTGTTTTAGTGAGGATTTATAATTGAGGTCATCCATTGAATTAGAAACAAGTTTAGTTCATTTCAACTATGGTACACTTTTTTTAACATTTGAAGTTTGTGTGTGTTTAGCAATTTGTATGAAACGAAGTGAAGTTATTATATATGAAGAGACATATAAAGAAGAAAGTTTTAGCTGCCATATAATGGTATTATTAAATCAGATTTATATCTGAACTGTTCTGTCAAATTGTAAATATTTCAAAATGAAAACATACATCTCACTACTTTCTCATTTAAAAAGCAGTCACTATTAAGAATTGCTAAATGTTTGCCAATAAATCATACACTTACTGAGATATGAAGATTTTAACTTATGTTTTCTTAGAAATAAATAGTAAGAATTATTCTTGTACAATACCCGGAATAGTCTAGAACTACATGATTGTGAAATTAACTCCTTAATGACATAGCCATGCCTGCATTTTATGTAGGTAATCACATGGTTCCAAGTTCCATCCCACTGTGTGGCACCTTACGCAGGTGTCCTCTGCCATAGCCTCTGATTGACCCAAGCCTTGTCAGCGATATTGGGTTAGATAGAAACTGTACAGAAGCACATCAGATGACCTGTGCATGTTCTTGGGTTAATAAACTAATTTATCACCCTTGGGTGCCTTTAGCAGAGTCCACTCTGTTGCAAGCATTCAGGCCAGGACTCCGGTTTATTATACTTCTTCAGGCCATAACAGGAAAATTCAAGACAGGCTGTCTGTGAGAACTCCCGTAAGCCGATGACCTAGTTCTCATATCCAAATTAGTTGAAGTATTTGATGAAAAGGTCCAAATATTGAAGCAAGGCCTAGTATCAAGAGATTTAAAAGTATACGTAGCAAAGACAAAAGTCTTAGCAAGAAAAAATACAGAACACTATTGCCATCTTTGAGGTTGTCTTGTTGATAAGCAGAAAATGAGTAGGTAAGGATATCATACAGTGTACCCAGTGTAAACTATGGATGCACAACAGATGCAGTGGGATCACAGGCAGGCTGACAAAGAAGAACTTCATATGTAGCAGACGCACAGGAATAGTTAACAGCAAGAGCACCATAAAATATATTTTATCAACTGCTCAGAAAGCTCACTAGAAATAGTTAACAGTTTCAGTTACCTAGGTGACCTAATTAGCAGTGGAGGTGAGTGTCGTGAAAGCATAGTAGCCAGAATAAGAACAGGGAGGAAAAGGTATAGGGAGCTATTACCTCTACTGGTAACAAAAGGTTTCTCTCATCATGAGATGAGTAGATTGTATGATGCCATGTACGAAGTGCAATATTGCATGGTAGTGAGACTTGGGCATTGAATGAGGAGGATGTGTAAAGGTTGGAAAATGAAGCTAGTATGCTCCACTAGATGTGTAATGTTAATGTGCATGAATGATGGAGCACAAATGTGCTGAGAGAAAAACTGGGTATAAGAGGAATCAGATGTAGTATGTAAGAAAAGGACTGTACTGGTACAGACATGTAATGCATGTGGATGAAAACACCTGGGTAAAGAAGTGTCAGACGATCCAAGTGGAATGTAGATGCGGAAGACATGGGTAGAAGTGGTGGAAGCTGATCTCAAAGATGTTGAACCTCCTGAAGGAGATGAGTAGGAACCATAACAGGTGGTGAAATACTGTGCTGGAGAAGACCCATCAAACCCATGCAAGCATGTAAAATGATGTTGATGATGATGTATATATCATCAATCAATAAAAATCTATAAACACGGAGGCTTTAGATACACAAGAAGAGATACAACCTCCCTCATCCATCTTTCCCAGTCATCAGCCAACCCCATATTGTCCACCATCTTCCTTCCTATCTATCCCTTGATGTTGTTCAACCACCCCCTTCATAGTCTCCCTATTTCTTCTTTTACCCGGGATTTATTCATGCATTACCATATTCACTAGAGATAGGTTGCCATGGTGTTGTGTTACATGACGAAACCATTTCACAATTTACAGAACAGTTTTATTATTCAGTCTTCACAACAATTTCTTTCATAACACACTCGTTAGTTCGTTGTTCAGTATGTGGAATGTGAAATATCATTCTATAATATTTTCATTACAAACCCATTATCTCTTTCTCACTTTCAACATCCATAAAGTCCACTTGAAATTACTGTTTGATCTTAAAAAAACAAATTTTTGATGTTATTGTAATCTTTTTATTTTTAAACGCAGGGTCTAATTTTGTTAAAGCTGGACATAAAAATGATGAACAAACTTTGAGTTTTAGTGTGTAAATGTTTTTTGTATTGACGTCTATATAATCAATGGTAGGAGGTATGTGGCCTAGTGGTAAGGCTACTGGTCTCACAATCGTAAGGTTGTGGGTTCAATTCCCAGTCAGGGAGGTGCATTGTATCCTTGGGCAAGGCACTCTACTCCACGTTGCTCCAGTCTGCTCAGCTGCCAAATATTGAGTATTACAACCTGGAGAGGGATGGGCTCCACCAAGTTTAAAGGTTACCCTAGACACGCTGTGGGTCACAATGGCGCCCCCTACAACTTCATCAGGAGTTTTAGGACTCTTTAACCTTTGATATAGTTGAGGATGTTTTTCTTGAGAATAATTATCAATGTAAGTATAATGTAACATCAAGTTAATTACCACTTTCGTTAGCAACCACTAATTTAGTTCCCTAGATTCTAATTAGAACATCAACTGAATTTCAGAAAATATTTACTTCTAGAAACATCTGTTGCAATCTCTTGTTCATATTTTCTCCCATAATCTCTAGCATCTGTTCTTTCTACATCAATGGCCATATTTTAGCAGATAATTTATGATATCATTAATTTTTACTTCTTCAAATATATCTCAACTCATCCCTTCTGATATTCTTCACATCTGCCCAATTATTATTCCTGATTCTATTTCTTTCTCTCTTCTGATATCTCAGTTGTTTCTTTTGTTGTTTTGGTTATAGCATGATCTATAAAAGAGTTAGCTTATAGCCCATGGCTCCATCATAGAGGATCAAAGCTAACTTATTGATCTTTTTCTACAGCTGAAGTAAAAAAAAAAGTATTACTCATAGGAAATAGAATAAAGATTCACAAGTAAATGTTACTTCAAAGAACACCAAGAATTGGTGAATAATTTTGTTTCAGATATTTGCTCAGATATAACAGCAGCAGTATTCTGTGAATCTGAATACAGTATTATATTGTTGGAACTTTTGTAGTAATTTAACAAAGGTTTATTAGTGTGAAAGATAAAATTTAAATAGTGACTGGAGCAAATTTAATAAAGTTAGACCTAGACTGAAAATGATATTTTTCATCGATATGAAATTTGTTCTTTGATGTAAACATTTCAAACATTACTTTGTAGATTTTAATGTAATGATCTTTATACATTGGTATAATGTCTCATATTGTATACAGGGGGGTCAGTTGGACTGCCCCCCCCCCCCCAATAACGTGCTTAGTACTTATTTTATTTATTCTTGAGGAATGACTCTCAAGTTTGTTTGTCTTTTCTTTTTATTATTTACTGCTTCATCTGGAGGAAAGGCAACACCCATCACCCTTTTTATTTCAGGGCCTCCGAGATTAATGGGGGGGGGAGGAAGGTATCCTCAGACTAGGAACCTGGCCTGAATGCTTGCAACAGAGTGGACTCCACTAAAGCCACCAAAGGACCAGGTGGCATTGTTAAGCCGGGTGACAGATCAAGTCTACCACCCAAGTAGGCCACAGTGGGATTTGAACTCAGAATGCAAAGAGCTGGAATAAATACCATGAGACATCTTTTCTGATGTTCTAATGATTCCGCTAGTCCTCCACCCTAGACTGGTACTTTATTTATCTACACCGAAAGGATCAAAGGTAAAGTTGACCTCGGCGGGATTTGAACTCAGAGTGCAGTGAGCCAGAATGAATACTGCAAAGCATTCTGTCCAACACGCTAAAGACTCTGCTAATTCGCTACCTTGTCTGTCATAGGATTTGAACTCGGAACAGAGAAGACTGAAAGTAAATACAGCATCTTATTTAGTTTACTAGTCCACTGTCTCTTCCACTTTGCCATCCATTATATATCTATATCATGTAACATTCACTGTAGCATCTGGAATCAGATGAGTAATGTGTTGAAATGTGCCACATACATTTCACTTAGCAGCTGAAAATATCTAAGAACTGAAAGCATCATACACTATTTCCAGCAGTTAATGTTGTATTAGAGTTCACTCTATATGGATAACTGATTGTGTTTTTACTTAACCAGCAAGCAGTGTATGATGAATGTCTTTTGTTTTTCAACATATTTATTCTGTTAATAATCTACACTTAATTCTCTCTGTTGGTTGAAATAGTTAAATATCAGGAATATGATTTATTGAGGACATCTTCAAATGGTTGAATAGAGCTTTTGTAGGTTTCTCACAAAGATTTCTTACACTGGCACCAAGCAACAAATGTCTAAGACAGTCTTGACTTAATCAAAGGAGGAATGACATTGCCCATGTCCCTTTTCAAGGTCTCCAAGTGTGGTGTAAGGAAGTTATCCTCTGCCTTGACATCTGGCCCAAATGCATGCAGTACTCTCTTTAGCAGAGTCTCAGGGCTTCAGTGCCTTGGACTCTGCTAAAGGTACTCAATGACCGGGTGGTGGTGTTAAACCAGGTGACACATTGAGTCTACCACCAAATTGATTCTAGTCATGACTTGTATTATTTTATCCTTCCTAGAGAAATAAAAGGTGAAGTCAACCCCTGCAGGATTTGAACTCAGAATGCAGGACAGAACTGAATACTGAAAGATATTTAATTTAACACTTCACTGTTGCTGCCAGTCCACTTTCTGATATTAAATTAACTCGTAGACATATCTAATATCTTCAGAAAACAGGGATAGCTTTATATGGAATATCTTCACACTGCATCATAGCCAATATGATATCACCGTAAACACCTTGTCTGTACATACAATATGTTTGTGGACAGAAAAAGAAGGATCAACTGAACTTGTCTCAATCTTGCATTTGGGACTCCATCAGTAACTGAGTACCTTCTTTAAATCTCCACAGAGACACTGCTTATAAACCCACTGAGGGCTTAAGTAAATTTGATAGACCAATTTGCATATATAATGCGTTCTTGGTAGTTAATTCAATTAATAACTTGCTGGTGTATTAAGTGTTTTGTTTCAATGTTATATTGTAGTAAAGAATATATATATATATAGATATATTTATCATCATCTGGTTGAGCTTGCTCGGATTTGCCTGACTCAATCACACCAGCCATCATAATCCTGCATAGCATTCGGAAGGTAAGCAAAGTAACATCCCATGTCTGTACAGAGCTGGTCGATGAACATTTTTGCTGGTTGGCCAACCTGGGTATATCTGTGTTGGGGTGTCCATAGGAGTACATCACTTAACAAGTTCTTGCTTAGCTGTCCAAGAATGTAAAAAAAAACGTATGCGTCTTTCTTTAATGACATCAGTGATTGCATTAAGATTGCCGTATAGTCTTTGTTTGGTTGGATGCTTTTTCCAGGAGATATTCTGAATATCTCTACACTACAGTGCTCACCAATGTAAGGAAACTAACCAATCGTTATCTTTTAGTCTTTGAATATTTAAGATATGATTTCTTAATAAGGCATGAAGACTTTTGGAGGGAAGAATATGTTGCTATGGAATAATAACAGTTTTGTCAATAGAGCAACAAACGTGTACCACTTTATCCACCAGGGTATTGAGTTGAGCCTTAAATTGTTCTATATGAGATAAGGGTACCTGTAATTCACTACTTAGGTCAGTCTGAGAAACATTATCTATACCCTCTATGAACTTGTACATCATTTCCACATTTCCACCCCACAAAATACGTTGATAGTTTTATTGTTCACTTCACTAACATTTCAACAACCCAATTATTTCAAATGTTTCCTTTACCAATTCTTAAAGAAGGCACCAGATATGTTTACAATTTAAACACTCAAGATCATAACAAATTCCAACCCACTGATCCATCAAGCACCACTGCCGTGGATTAGCAGAATCGTTAGCACGTCAGACAGACTGCCTTGCAGCAGTATTCTTTCTGGCTCATTGTGCTCCGAGTTCAAACACGGCCAACTTTGCCTTTCATCCTTTCAGAGTAGATAAATAAAGTACCAGTCTAGGGTGGTGGACTGGTGGAATCGTTGCATTGTCAGACAAGATGCCACACGATATTTATTCCGGCTCTTTGTGTTCTGAGTTCAAATCCCGCCGTGGCCTACTTAGGTGGTAGTCTTAATCCGTCATCCGGTTTAACACCACCCCCTGGCCCTTGGGAGTATTTAACAGAGCCCACTCTTGTTGCAAGCATTCAATCCAAGTCTCTGGTGTGAGGATACCTTCTGCACTCCCTCCCACCAGTCTCAGAGGCCCTAAAAAGGATGATGGGCACTGCCTTCCCTCCAGACTAAGCAGTAAACAAAAAAATTATTTTAATGTATCACATCAAAAAAGAAACTCTGTAAAGAATATTTTCTCAAAAATGAAATGCAAAATATTTTAACCTTGTTCCTATTTTTAGTCGGTTAGTTATATTGTCACAATAGTTTATTTTTTTCAATATGTCCCATTCTGCAATAGTCAGTAAATGTGTGTTTATTAATAATTCTTTGTTCTTCTTTATATTTCAATGTTTCAAACAACTTTTGTGACGAGTTTTTATTACAACAATTCTACTACTTTACAACTACATCGTGGAAGAGACATTTTAGCCCACTTAAAAAAAACACACGCAAAAGCTGATATTTTCACTTTATATTTATTTTGTGAGGTGTCAAAATTTTCATCGCACTACAAATGGAACTGTGTCAGTGACCAGGTCGCAGTGGGAGTGATGGAAATTTTGACACCTCATGAAATAAATATAAAGTGAATATAACAGCTTTTGTGTGTTTTTAAGTGGCTAAAATGACTCTTCCACAATGTAATCGCTTCAGTTTCAACACACAGTCTCAAATTAAGTCACTTACCAAACAAGTACAACTCTGATATCTACTTTGGTTTAGAATTAATATAATTTCCTTTTAGAATTAAACTTGAAGTGTTTATATGTTTCCCCAATATAAAAGGTGCTGGCATGGCTGTGTGGTTAAGAAGTTGGCTTCACAACCATGTGGTTTCGGGTTCAATCCCACTGCGTGGTACTTTGGGAAAGTGTCTTCTATTATAGCTTCGGGCCGACCAATGCTTTGTGAGTGAAATTGGTAGAGAGAAACTGTGTAGAAGCCTGTTGTATATGGATGAGATGTATATATATGTATATATATATATATATATATATATATATGTGTGTGTGTGCTTGTCATCGCTGAATACCACTTATCGATCAGCCCGTGAGTTTGTTTACATTTCCATGCAACAAAATGCCCGGCCATTCAGTAGTTCGATGGTAGGTTTCCAGTACTTAAATCAGTATGGTTGGTGACAGGAAGGGCATCTGACCATAGAATGCTGCCTCAAGAAATCTCCGTCCAACCCATGCTAGCATGGAAACACGGACGTAAAGCGATGATGATGGTGAAAATGCGAAAATGCTGGTGTGTGTGTGTGTGTGTGTGTAAGTGTGATACACGGCAATTGTGGTAGGAGCTGCTCATATCTAGTATCATCCCTACCATACTCTTTTACTTGTTTCAGTCAATTGACTGCAGCCATGCTGGGGCACCGCCTTGGAGGTCGATCAGATCAACCCCAGTATTTATTCTATTTGTTTCTATTGC
>JAOPJM010336131.1:0-11754 GCA_027124095.1 Muusoctopus leioderma | reverse complement strand
TGGAGTCAGATAACAACCAACACGATGCCAGCAGCATCACAACAATAACATGGAGTCAGATAACTTATACGATGCCTGGCAACACACAACAAGTAGGGAAGTCCGATATATAATGGATGATGACATATCATCAAAACATAAACCAATTATTAGACCCCCCACAGTAGTGTTGTCGGTGCGGAACAGACTTGTGCAATTTCCGGTAGAACTATTCAGGACAACCTCTGTTTCGTGCGATACCATCATAGAGGGGGCTAGTTGTAGATCATGTGCTGCTTTCAGGAGGTCTTTCAGTCTCGGTTTTCAAAACAGAGCATCAGAGCCATTGGTGTGATTCTTGGTTTATATTTGTTTATCTCTTTCAACTCGGCCAGGGTATTGATCATGCAAATGTTCTGTTCGTCATCTGCTTATCATAATCTTGTCAAGTGCTTCTCTTTAAAAATAATCTTATATTTCTTCATCTTATGTTTTCTTCTAAGAATTCGAATTTATTTTTCTTGTTTCTCCTCTACGTCAATGTCTGTTATATTTGTCTTGTCTCCTTAAAAATAGAGCATAATTGCCTATGCATTTCGTATTTCTTAACTATCTGTATTATTCTGCTGCTGTTTTCTGCTATATATTTATGTAAACCTGCAGTAGCTATATTATAGCAAGTAATGTAATAGTTGCAGAAGTCTTATTCTTGATTCTGCTTGAGATAAATGTAAGCTGTCAATGTCTACTTTTGAGTACCACCCAGCTACTTTTGAGTACCAACTGACAGGTTTA
The DNA here is from genome assembly GCA_027124095.1 of Muusoctopus leioderma. Taxonomy (NCBI): domain Eukaryota; kingdom Metazoa; phylum Mollusca; class Cephalopoda; order Octopoda; family Octopodidae; genus Muusoctopus; species Muusoctopus leioderma. Next base: position 10,980 of record JAOPJM010336131.1, on the reverse strand, counting down.
TATTTAAATATATGCTGACAATTGATTTTTCTCGTGTAGCCTCAGGTCAGCTCTGACCGAATAAACGTATGATACGCAGGTGGGAAGCCGAATGACTAGGCTCCACCCACATAGCTGTTGTTCCGGATATACCATGCCTCCGCCTAGCTGACAACCATACTGCACATTCCGACATGCAGATAAATGGTCATCAGATGTAGTGAGACAGTCTGAATATATTGTGTTCTCTCCACTGTCTACATTGTCCAGTCTATCTCGGTACACTTGCTGTTGTTGTTGTTGTTGCTGTTATTGTTGTTGTTGTTGTTGTTGTTGTTGTTGTTTAGTCTCAAGTTAGCACTGAACGAGCAAACCTACGGTCAAAGGCACTCCAGCCTTGACCATCTCATCTTTTATTCAGACACAGTACATTTAGGATTACATTATCTAATGTATCCTTTTTTTAAATAATGTATGGTGTGTTTGAGGAATAATTGGCTGCTATTTCTAGCAGGTCAAGCGACAGATTTTGGTAGTTGCCATCGAAGGGGTGGGAAAGGTAGACTCGATCAGAGCGTGACAATTGTTACTCTTCTGCATTTAAAAAATTGGTGGTGTATATCCCAGCATGTACTGCTTGGGGTTACTGTGTGTATGTGTTTTTATGTTTGTCTTGGCTGAATAAGGAGAGTGGGTGTTATATATACGTCTAAGTGTTTCGAGGAGATTTTTTTTTCATGTAATGGCAAGATCTGTGAGAGTTGGAGTTTTCTGCGACAAAAAACCCGTAACCCCTCGCATTTCTATAGGGTCTTTCAGTTTTTTAAGTATTTTTGTCTCATTGTCTAGGTGGTCCATGGGTGTCGTCTGCGTACAATCTATGATGATGTTAAGTGTACTGTTTTGTGTTCTTTGTAGTCTATTGTGGTTTATTGTGGAGAGATTGTGGGCTGGCTTAGTCAATGAATGATCTAATCTATTGTTTGTACACCATTGTTTTTGTTGGCCAAATGAGTTACATATATTGTTCTACGTGTGTGCGTCAGTTTTCTTTCTTTACTATATGTGTTGTGAATGTTTTGGAGGTGTTGTATGTACCTTCTAATATTTATCTCTTCTGTGTTTCAGATATACTTATGTTGTTGATTGTGATGGTTGGTTGTATTTGGTGTTCTCTGGTGGTGGTGGTGCTGGTAAGAAGAGAAGCAGTAGATTTGATTGGTGCTACTTTAAGCTTGTTGTTTTGGAACTAGGTTGATGTGGTTGATTTTGGTTTGGAGTAGTTGTGTAGCTGTGACTGGAAAATGGTGGGAGGATGTGTGCGTGATGGCATCTACGTATGAGGTTATGTGTGTTTTGTGGAGGTGTGGAAAAGTCGTGTAGATATGGGTTGAAAAAAAGTGGGGGAGTGGACGGATATCTTCGTGGCACTCCATTCAGGAAATTGTAAATTTGACGAGTCAACGAAGGAGCCTCTGTGCAGTCGCTCAGCCTGCAATAATTTAAGCAGCCAGATCTCCTTCAAATTTTAACCTACCATCTTGAAAATCAAAATATATATATTCCTCTACCAATGGAAAATATTTCAGTTTTTATTCCATTCATCCTGCTGCTGCTGCTGCTGTTGTTGTTGTTGTTGCTTTTTTTTTGTTTAGCCCCAGGTCGGTCCTGATCGAGCAGACCTATGATCAAAGGCGTTCCAGCCTTCACCATTCCGTTTTTTTCTTCTTCAGGTAGTAGGGTTTGATGTGAAGTAGAGTTGGCTGCTATTTCTAGCAAGCGGAGTGACCTCGTTGAAGTTTTTCTCGTTGTCTCTAAATGTTTAGTAGGTGTAAGGTCGTTCTCCACTTCGTCCTGGTTCATTTAATATATCTAATTAACTCTGCTGTTACTTTATTAATAGTTACACTCTGTCAGACGTTGTGACGTTGTTTGGTATTCATGTTTAGATTTCTCTTTCTATTCCTGCTATGTTCAATAGCGGATTTATTTATTAATAACAGAACTATACAGACATAACTGCCATATCGGAATCCTTTCTGCTCAGTTGGTATGATACTATTCTCTTGTAGGCGGCGAATTGGCAGAGTGCTTAGAGCAGGGGTGGGCAACCTTTTTCGAGAAGCGGCCCGCATGAGACCTGGCTCATCATCAGGCGGGCCGCACTACTAAACAAATTCAAGGTAATTTTTCATTAGGCGGGCCATTCAGAAGGCACCGCGGGCCGCAGTTTGCCCATGACTGGCTTAGAGCGTCGGATAGAATGCCTTGTGGTATTCGTTTCGGTTCACCGAGGTCAAATTTGCCTTTCATCCTTTCGGGGTAGATAAATAAAGTACTAGTCTAGGGCAGTGGACTGACGGAATCGTTAGAGTGTCGGACGAGATGCTTTGCGGTGTTTGTTCCAGGTCTTTGCGCTCTGAATTCAAATCCCGCCGTGGCCTACTTGGATGGTAGAGTTAACCCATCGCCCGTTTTAACATCACCGCCTGGCCCTTTGGTTAGCAGAGTCCACTCTGTTGCAAGCGTTTGAGTCAAATCTCCGGTCTGAGGATAAATTCCTCCATTCCCCACACCAGTCATGGAGGCCCTGAAAAGGGGTCACGAGCGTCGCCCTTCCGCTGCTGACTTTTTTTATTGCTTAGTCAGGAGCGAAAGGGCAGTGCCCATCACCCTTTTCGGGGCCTCCGAGTCTGGTGGGAGGAAGGGAGGAAGGTATTCTCAGACCAGAGACCCGACCCGAATGCTTGCAACAGAGTGGACTCTGCTAACGTTACCCAAGGGCCAGTTGGTGGTGCTAAACCGAGGGACAAATTACATCTACCACCCAAGTAGACCATAGCGGGATTTGAACTCAGAACGCAAAGAGCCAGAACAAATATTGCAAGGTATCCCTTCCCATGCTCTAACGATTCCGCCAGTCCACCGCCTTAGACAGGTACTTTATTTATCTACCTCGTAAGAATGAACGGCAAAGTTGACCTCGGTGGGATTTGAACTGAGATTGCAGTGAATCGGAACGAATACTGCAAGGCATTCTATCCAACGCTCTAACGACTTTGCCAATTCACCGCCTTAATGTGATCAATAGATAAGTAATCGATCCGGAATTCTGAAGATGTGTTGTATTCTCAGATTTAGCTATTAGTGTTGTTCTTTCTTCTTGGTGAACTAATGAGCTGTTTTCTCTAGTTCTTTAATGACGGTACTGAAAAGCTTCGCAAATATTTTATGTGTGTGTGTTGAATATTCGAACCAAGAATTGGGCAGTTTATCAATCCCAGGGGCTCTCAAGTGATGGTGGATTGAAATGCTCCAGAGTAACGATTTCAGATTATCACTGCTTCACCTAACTTGAAATCGTGTCCAGATTACTGGGAGATAGGATGAAATCTGTTTCAAATTACACCCAGGGGTAGCTTGAAGGTAAATTATACACTCCAAACGCAAATGAAATATATTTATGTACAAAAAAATGTACTGCAGCTGTAAACCCCCTAACCCTAATCAGTTTCTGATTTAAAAAAACTCTTTTAATAAATAAAATAAATGTAGATTCTCCGGTGTTCAAAACATAAAAATCCGAAGACCGCTTTTTTTTTTATATAAAAAAGGTAGAATAAAAAAGTTACGGGGTGTTAAAAAATCCAAAATTTTTCTGACCAGTTTTTATTTTTTCACATATAGATACTAACTTACAATCTTATGTTTCATGTGTTTTATGCAATAAGCGTATCATGAATTGTAAGTATTAAAATTTATTATTTTAGCTAAATCAGAGAGGGAGGTAATATGAACAGTGCAGGGGTAACTTGAAATCAGGTTCATGCTAGTCCCGGAGGTAATATGAAAGCGATTTCAGATCACCGGGAGGTAACTTGAAATGGAAGATAACTTGAAGTATTTACACCGGTGGCCTCTACTGTTCACATTCTCTACTGTTCTATTTATGATGATGTTCTTTCATTATGTTTTTTTTTAATCCCCACATATTGTTTCCCAAAAGTTTTTCTATCCCTTTCCCAGTCGGTGTGTCTGTTATTTCAGTTTCCATTATCATTCGTTCCGGAGCGAATTGTTTTTAAGTGAGATGGAAATTGACTGTGTTGCCCCCAGACAAGTTGGTGTTTCTCAAATTTATGATCCTCTGCTTTCAGATTATTTTTACTACAATGTCCCCTATTATGTTTTCTTTGGTTTTACTTTCACCCAGTTTCGTTTGATCCCACCGAAAATATAGGATTTTTTTTTTTTTTTTTTCGTTTTATCGTCTATTTTGAACTTCCACTTTGGAACGTTGGGTTTTGTATTCGTTTTGCTTCTTTTCCAAGTTATATCCACTCTTTGGAAATAATAGTGACATTTGCATTAGGAACCTGGTCCAGTCTGCTTATATCAAACCTGTCCTGCTTCCATGAACAGAGACTTCGAAAACATTCTCCAATAGGGTCAGGCTAACCTTGTATCCTTCAACAACACAAAGACACAATCACTGCACATAAGAGACAGACAGACAGACAGACAGACAGAGAGACAGACAAACAGAGAGACAGACAGAGAGACAGACAGACATGTTTGTATGTAAATAGCATTTTGCCACATAGACAGACATACAGACAGACAGAGAGACAGACTGGTTTTGCTGCGGTATAAGAATACAGCGATACTATTGGCTACGGTATAAGAATACAGCGATGCGATTGGCTAAAAATGACAGAAAAGTTCAATCTTTAACTTTTTTATCAATGTTTTTGTGGAAAAATTACTTGTGATTTTCGTTATTGGCATTCAAAATTACATCTATTAAAACATTTTCAAAAATAATTCCTGACCAGAACGACAATTTACAAGATCCGTTAATTCTTTACTTTGAATAATCAGAAACGTCAATACGGTATCTCTTGAAGACTGGATTCGATCTGGGAACTTTCCCTCTAAACTAAGAGTACTAATGTTCTTATCCACTCGGCCAGTGACCTTGTAGACGACAAGAACATTACTACGAAGTTTAGATATAAATATTGTAAACAAACATTCTAAAGATGGGGTTAATAGTGTGGAAAATTATAATTGTATTAATTGTCTTGTTGTTCTTACGTAAGTAAGAGACATTTTGAGGCAGCTTCTTAATTGGGCCTCTACCCCCCCCCCCCCCACACACACACACACCACCACCACTTCTTCACAGTAGTGAATGTTGATATAAACTGAATTCTTGGCATTCCTTATGCGTTTGTTTGCAGACCGTTTGACGGTGGCATCTGGTAAGACTATTATATTTAGTGATCTGCATTCCGGACATCACACTTCGTTTCACAAAACACGTTTTGTAACTTCTATTGGTCAACATTTCTCCGAAATATCTCTGCACAGATTCTCATCTGTGCAGCATCAATGCATCTGGGTTGTTATTGTTGTTGTTGTTGCTGTTGTTGCTGTTGTTGCTGTTGCTGTTGTTGTTGTTTAGCTCCAGGTCATCCCTGATCAATCAGACCCATGAAAAATAGGTATTCCAGCCGTGACCATCCCGTCTTTTCCCCTGTGTTCAGGGAGCCCAATGCCACATTATCCAACGTGTCCTCTTTTTAAAAAATACGGTGGAGGTGTGATTTGAGGGCGATTTCGTTACTATTTCTAGCAAGTCGAACGACCACGTACAGGCTCCCTCGTTGGCTCATCTCGAGGGTGGGGTAAATGAGGGTGGCGAGTGAGTCAAATGTACGTATTGGCCGGCCTGAGGTAAATGATACGGTGGGGATCAAGTAGGCTGATAGGAACGTCTGTCACTGAATATTCAATCTCGGTCTTAATGCCGGTGTAGCGATTTCAGATTAACCCCATTTCACATTACTTGAAATCGCGTTCACATTAGGATGAAATCGATTTCAAATTACCCCCGAGGGTAACCTGAAGTCGATTTCATCCTACCCCCTATGATTTCAGATTACCCCCCTCAAATCATTTAAAGTGTATAAATATGTTTTGTATATAAATATATTTCGTTCGCATTTAAAGTGTATAAATATATTTTGTTTTATATATGAATTTCGTTTGCATTTAACGTGTATAAATATATTTTGTTTTGTATAATAAATATATATTTCGTTCGCATTTAAAGTGTATAAATATATTTTGGTTTGTATAATAAATAAATATTTCTTTCACATGTGAAATGTATAAATATATTTGTAATTACATTTTATCTTTAATAAATTCGAACTGAATTATCAGAAAGTGAAACAAAGTAATGCTTGCAAACGCAAACAAAATATATATTTATACATTTCAAATAAAAATGAAACATATTTATGTAAACAGCGTTAGAATTTATCATTTGTACGCGTTAGAATTTACCATTTTAGCGAAATCATAGAGGCGGGTAATGTGAACAGTGCAGGGGTTATTTGAAATCAATTTCAAATTACCCCTGCACTGTTCACATTACCCGCCTCTCTGATTTCGCTAAAATGGTAAATTCTAACTGTACAAATGATAAATTCTAACGCTGTTTACATAAATATGTTTCATTTGAAATCAATTTCAAATTACCCCCGGGGGTAATCTGAAAACGATTTCAGATTACCGGGAGGTAACTTGAAATGGGAGGGGGGACTTGGAGTATTTACACCGGGGTCACTTCCATCGTCTATAAACCTTTCATATGAAAAAATCGATCTTTCACAGTAACAAACGAATATTTGCTACCGTCTTGCTTCACGAATAATCACAGGGCTTTTCAGTTATTTTATTCAGCATTAGAAGAAGACTTCTTGATAGTTTATGATACGCTATGTTATATTCATATTAAGTATGGGAGTGTCTCATCATTTATTTCGAATCACACCTTAATGTTAATGACGAATAAATAAAATGTGTAATTATTTATATCTGTGTCCTTATTTTCCTGTTTCAATTAGCCCTAGATTGAAACTATGCAATATAATGGTGTCTAATAGGAAAACATGATAGTGTTTTCTGAACATTGGTATTCATCCTGTATCCACTGTAGCATCATAATATTGTTGTTTTGTTGTATGAACGTCCATTGACTCAGTTTTGCCTAGAGAATAATATAATAATATTTAAATATCTGTTAATGATTATAGACACCTTCATGATATTGATTCAGATGTAATGTCTGCTAATCTTCCTATTTAATTGGTATCTGCATTAATCCTTCACACAACTGTATGTTAAAGTGTATTGCAATTATTTAGCACAATGAAAAGGGGTAGTGTCCATAGCAGCTGGGTGGCGTCCTAGACTGATGAGGTCAATATGGTTTAACCTGTACTGTGTAGGGTGCTGATTGAAGAGCAAACATAGGCTGGCAGTGTTTTCCTAACGGTTCAATTCGAGAGGAGAATGATCGGATGAATTGTTTAGTACAGGATTTGGGTGGTGACATCGGTTTGTTAGAATGAAGCGTCAGGGGAATTGGCATAGTTTAGTTGGAGGTAGTACACTACTGGCTAATTCACAGGCGAAATAACTATTCTAGTAGCAATTAAAATTGAGAGATTAAAACTCGTCGGTGGACAAGTGGTTGTAGTGAGTTGCTGAAAGAAGGTTTGCTAATAAGTGAAATGTACTTTTTTTTCATGTGATCTAGAATGTATGTTTGTAGTAGCGATACAGTCCTATATATTACTTGTGTAGAGTATCCTTGTGCTTTGTAAAGGATCAGCAACTGTTCATAGATGGAATATTTTCAGAATCTAAAAGAATAATCGAACAACTCATTGGTCGCATTCGGAGAGTGGTAGTCACAGCAGATAAAGGAATGAGGTAGGAATAATTTTAGCCAGAGTAGTAGTTAGAAGCTTTTGTTGACATATTCCAAATATGATAAATGAATAACAGGTAGTGATAATTTTATGTAAACGAAGCTAGCATACTTTGTAAAGAATTTGAAATATAGAGTGTAACTTGGCAAGAGTGAGGGATTAGAGATAGAGGTTTAAAGAGGTTTGTTTTTTTAAGAGAAAAAATATATATTTCTATGAAAAATCTCATATTATTATAGAACCCCAGCCACCCAATAATAACAGTAATATATTTTAAGCACATATTTGGAGTCAACTTAACTCTTATTGCATGAGTTTGTACATATCTACCGTTAAATCAATTTTCTTTTTGGGAATTATAATAACCTGCGGGGTATGATGTATACCAGTTACCAATGACACCGCTTAACGATGATAGCGTGATAGGAAGCAGTAAAACTGATATTAAAACAGTATAAACATTACTACAGCAATCATTTGCATCAAATTATAAAACATAATATATTAATAACTTTTACGAAGTACCAGAGGACATTTTGTAATAGAGCATCCTACAAATTTACCAAACTTCTCCTTTTTTTATATGGCTCTCAGAAACTGTCAGTATTGTTTATTAATATGTAGGGAGCAAGTGGAAGATGAGGTATTGTTTATCATTCATATATGGGTTTAGTGTCAGATTTTGCAGCAATTCAGTAGTGGAAACCTATCATTTCTTCAAGAGCTCAAGATAACGTTTAGCACAGTATACATATATATATGAAGAAATAAATGTTCAAATAATATTACAACAAAATGTGTGCAAATGTCAAAAGGATTTAAGAAATTTACTCATGTAGAAGTCTACTTTTAGACCTTTCCATAAGAGTTAGAATGGACCTTTTGTTTTAATGTCAAGAACTTAAATGTTATTTGTTTTCCTGTTGAATTGTCATTTTCTTTGATACTTCTAAATGACTGATATTTGAAAGAGCGTGTCATGCTGATGCTTTTGACGTAGAAATTGTTCACATCTCATCATATATTTAATCATTTAGATAAAATACTACTGGATTGATGTAATGCTTTTCATTAATAAACATAATTCCATTTTTATATTTGTGTACTCTGCATATAGTTTATAAAGTCTTATTTACTTATCAAACTAAACTAAGTAAAAGTTTGAACGCAGAATATGGTGGACATGACTAAGTTTACTTCAGCGGGGGATTTGACCTTGGCAGGATTTAAACATTAAGTTTTTACATTGCATAGCTTTATTAAGAATAGTTTTAGAATAATACATACCTGATTGTTGGTGGATTGTGTCAATTCAATGTTATCGTGTCATATCTATTGTAATGTTTACTATCTGTAAAAATTGAAACTGTTGTATATTGGTTCGAAACATTTTTGAGGAAATACTATAATATTGTTAGGAATATTTGAATTAAAAACAATCTTGTCACTAACCCTTAATGAGTAGATAACAGTGAACTTAAAAAGTTGTTGTAGATTGGCTCCAGGTAATGTTTCATCGAGCAGACCTATATTTAAAGGCATCCCAGCCGTGACTAGCGCATATTTCCGGGAGTATCTAGGACCCCTTTTAATTAATAAACCCCTTTCTAAGATGCTGGATTGTGATTTGAGGGAAATGTGGCTATTATTTTTAGAAGGTCGAGCTACAGCGTAGAATCCCTTTCGTTGGATCGTCACAAAGCAGATCGTTGGCGCAGATAGCTTAATGTTTCAAAATACATCATTATTCTAGTATGTTAGAGGAATTTTTTATACAATAATTGTAAGTCACATTTCTTAAGATAATTTTTATTTTGTGTGCATTTAGATTCTAAAATATCTACAGGCTAGGCTTCATTGATTTATTTTCTTACTCGGACTTAATCATCTATATATAGTATGCAGTTACTTTATTTGTAAGGGCTTCCATTTATCATTCTATAATCCATATCCATCATAATACGTTCTAATTTAATATTCATGATTATCTTTGAAGGTATTGTAAGATTTTACATTGTAGTATTATCGTAATGAGATTTTACAATTTTCATCCAGATGGAACCAGAAATGTGTTTAGTTTGTGATATTAGTGATGCTTGCTGATTGATAACTTTATTTATCATGACTCATATATGGAAAAAAAATTATGATTATTATTCTTTGTTTGGATATAAGCATTTGATATAATTTAACTATTATAAACGTGTCGGCAGTGTTTTGTGGTATGTGATCTTTCAAAGTAAGTATAAATTAGCGATAATGTTTTAGCTAATGTTGAATTCATTTCAATGACGGCAGTTTAAATATAAAGACAGGAAAAGCAATTAAATGTAACATCTTCAGAAATATTTGTGGTTGGTTGGATGATGTTTCGTTAGACGTGTTGGATGATACATCTATGGCTATTGTATTTGTGTTAAGCTGAATACAAACGTAGTAAAGAGATTAATGCCATTGAATGATTAAAATGGGCTTCTTCATTAACGGTATTCACGGATTGTATTTCTCAGTTATTCTTTAGAAATTTAATAGGAATATATGTTTTTGTATTCAGTTTAGCGCTCTTGTTGCAACGTGTGTGGAAGATTATACTTATATTCAAACCTGAAAATGTGGAGAGTGTAGTCATATTCGGTTTTGTTTCTACTACAGTATTTGTATAAATGTTTATATTCTCTTACAATAGATTGATTTGATGGCATGTTTTTTAAAAATTTATTTTATTGAAAGTTTTATATCGCTAAACATCTCCATTCTATTTGTATTTGAAATGCTGCATACAGAATTAGCACTACTGATAGCTACCATTAGGGAAGAAGCATGCATCATAAAGTGCCCTTCCAAATTACCTCAATGAAGCTCTAATTACAAATTGATAACATCACCATGAAAATAGGTGGACGTTGCACTTAAATTCAACAAAGCATGTTACCACCTAATTTGTTTTATATATAAATATTGACAATTCCATCGTGATATATAGCCATTGAAACCCATGTTTGTTATATTACTTATCTTGTAGTATTATATATATTATTATCAATTTTTCCGACGTACACTGATACTCTGGTTCATTATATCTCACAGTGAAGTAGAGTATCATTGATCACATAGTAGATGTATGGGGAAATACATTGGACATATATATATATATATATATATATATATATATAGAGAGAGAGAGAGAGAGAGAGAGAGAGAGAGAGAGAGAGAG
>JAOPJM010336030.1:0-11754 GCA_027124095.1 Muusoctopus leioderma | reverse complement strand
TAGATTTATTTAAGAACCTCTTGTTAAGATATGTTCCAAAAACCACATTCATATATCAATAAATAAAAAAGTTATAGATGTTTTACAAAACCAGTCTAAATTCTTGATAATTTTAGAATTTAATTGAAACACATATGTTAATGTGATTGTTGGACATTGGATACATAGAAAATAAGCAGGGAGGAAAATAATGTAAAACTCTTTTGCTCTTTTACTTGTTTCACTCACTGCATTGTGGCCATGTATGGGCACTGTTTTCAAGAGGTATTTTTAGTCGATCATATCAACCCCAGTACTTATTTCAGTCTGGTACTTATTCTATTAATTTCTATTCATCAAACTGCTAAGTTATGGAACATAAAAGGACACAACATAAACAACAACAACACCAGTTTTTAGACCGGTATATATGTAAACACAAACTTGGACACATACACAGACAAACAGACAGACACACACACATGCATGCAGTCACACACACACACATGCATGCAGTCACACACACACACACGCACTCATATTTATATAATGGGCTTCTGCACAGTTTTTGTCTACAAAATTCATCTCACAATGTATTGGTCAACCAAAAGCTATAATAGAACTTCTTAACCATACAGCCATGGCTGCACCAATACTGTTTACATAAATTTATGTTTATAATAATAGAAATTATGTTCTTAGAACGATCCAAAATTTAAAATAAATTAATCAATCCCTTGATTGTCTTTCAAATTACAGTTACTGACAACTAATTATTTTATTCTTTTAGTGGTTTCAGTCATTGGACTGTACCCACCCTGGGGCACCGCCTTCACAGGTTTTAGCTGATCATATTCCAATCTGGTACTTATTTTATCTATCTATATTTATTGAATGGCTAAGTTACTGTTTGATATAAAGAGATGCAACTCGATACACCATTTTAAACCATTATACACAGACATACACACACACACACACACACACCTATACATTGGGCTTTTGCAACCAAATTCTACTCACAAGACATTGGCCAACCTGAGGTTACAATAGAAAACACTTGCCAATAAGTTATGCAGTAGAATCGACTCAAAACCATGAGGTTGCGTAGCAAACCTTTTAACCAGATGGCTGTACCTGCATCTACGGTATTAATAAAATGTTAATAATATGATACACTCAACAACTGAAATTGTAAATCTTTCAATTAATGAGTTAAAAAAAGAAAAGATATTTTAAGCAAACATTTTTTAATATCATTAAACCAATAAGAAGACAAGCACTTCTTTTTCAGACCTCACTAGAGTGAGAAACAGGTGTGATAAAGTCAAGTGTGATCGACTTGATTCAGCAATAAAGATAAAATTAATGATTTAACAGTAGTAGTAGTAGTAGTAATGAAGCCACAGTAATATACAATAATTGAATGACTAATGGATAGCATATTGAGGGTATAGTTATATAACATTTATCATAAAAAGATGACATTATCAACAATCAGATTCTTAACAATAGAGAAATCTGGGTGAATTTAATACATTTAACATTTAACCTGAACTCTGGCACATTAGTAGATAATGAAGTTAATATGCAATCGAAGAGATTCCAGAGTGATGCAATACTGTGGAATAAAGATTGGCTAAGGACTTTGTTTCATGGTCTTGAAGATAATGCACAATGTATGAGTGATAAGAAAAGTAAACATTGGTGAAATATAAGAAATGTTGTGGCTGTGGTATGTATTCAATGAGTTTAAAAATGAGTGAGACCCTTTGTATTAGAGGCAGAAGTAAAGGCAATATTGAATATTGAATGTTGATGAATGATTGCAGAATATTCATGAATGAAGACTCACCAATCAGCCAGATGTCTTTCTATTTCTGGAAGATCCCCAGCATCAGTATGTAAGATATATATATATATATATGTATGTATATATATAAAATAGTAGGTGTGGACAACAATTAGACTAGCATGTCTGGTCTGACATTAAAAGGATAAGGCTGTCATTTTTATTGAAGAATCTCTGATGATATATGTCTAGAGGTTATATCAACACAGAAGACTCTATACAACTCTGAGAATATGTCATTAAGTGTTTAGAGTACTCTGCAACAGAATTGACAGTAGTGAAATTATGACTGCATTGATAAAGCTTCTATCATGACCCAACCATGCAATATAAACTGAATTCATCAATGTGAGCTAATGAAGCACTTGTAAATTTTATTGTACAGCCACTACCTACATAATTGTATAACCCTGTGTGTGGAACATATTTGCAACTAGATGGACTCAGTCCTTTGAAGTTATGTCTCTTAGTTATAGACATAGCACAGATACTGAATACGAACTACTAACCCTTTGCTGATTGCCTGTTACCCTATTGATTAAGTCAGACGTTACTTTCTCAATTGAGCTTGACAAAAATAATTATTCACTTTGTGTAACAGCCTGGCTTGATGCTACTCACTTTCTGTGATTTGAATGGGATTAGTACTTCCAGCACCAACTGACAGTTGCTAAATCTACTTCCATGATATTTCTGAAATGTTTGTTTAACCAATAATACTTACTGTTCTTATCTCCACAAACACTAGGAATCTTGCAGTCCAAACTTACTCTCTATATCAATATTGCTTTTATTAGATTGAAACTATTTTTAGAAACCTAAACTGTAGGGTACATTAATAATTTAAGCATATTGCCGTGAATTACTGAGGTGGAGAAAGGTGAAACTCATTACACATCTTATTTTAGTACTTTAATAGCCAACATAAAATCTATAGTTTTAAGTAATAAACATATGTCTGATTGGCTGGTGAAACATTTCAATAGTCAATAAGAAAGCTAACAAATCCTTTTGTCTAAGCAGAGTAAATACTATGCAGAAAAATGTACAACTATTAATGTTATTATTTTATTATATCAATATATTATTTTGGCTTTTTAATTGATTCTTTCACTCTCTATCTGAATTGTTTCAATAAGAGATATAAGTAATATAATTTTGGTAAAGTTATATGACAGCAACAGAATAACAATATCTAATTGGACAATGGCTGTAGAAGTTTTACATTAGGGAACAAGATTTCATGTTTTAAAATAGTCTTTTAATTCCCTCCTTAATCTAAGGTTGATTGTTTCAGTATTGGAAGGTTTGAATGACTGGAATATAAAGAGATGATATTTACATCCTAACTTCAAATCCTGTCCAAGTTGATTCAACTTTTCAACCAATGAAAGAAGAGAGAATCTGTAATACTTGAGGAAACTATTGAAGTCCAGAAACATTTTTGTATTGTACAGTAAGAAGTTCCACTTATGAATCCAGCTCCTATGATGAAACCATTGGGAGGAATCATGGCAGCCATTTCAACCAATACTTATACACCCAATTTCACCTGATCTGGAGCAATACACAGAAATGCAGTTCAAACAACATTATAGAATAAAATAGTAAAGTTTTAAAAGGATTATTTTAAATGCAACAATCTCTTAGGGAATCATATCACTCTTACTCACATCAATCCGTTATGCAACTGCAATACCCACTGGGAAGATGTAGCACCTGTTTTGTGAATTAGAGTGACTGTGGTACCTAAAAATCAAAATAGAAACTATATATTAAATTGAAGAGACATGCATAAGTACACCTGTTTGTGTACCTCAACATTGGTAGTGTCATGGATATTTCGGAAAAATTATAGAACATTTATGCTCCACTCCCCTGGCAGCAGAGCAGGTAAGAAAGAGAGAGACATAGCAATGAGGCTACAAGTAATCTAGCCACATTGAAGAGATATTTTTTAAGACATCTTGACAACAGGATAACATTATTGAATATGTATGTCTTCATTAGGAATCAGGTTAAGAGGGATAGAGTTGGCTGAAACAAAGCTAGCATATTACTGCTACTGACTGTTACTTATTTTATCAAGCTCACAGCAATGAATTCAAGCTTAACCTTGGTGGAATTACAACTCATTATGTAGTGGGATGAAAGTAAATGCTGAACATCATTTAGTCCAGTGATGTACCAATTTTTGCCAACTTATTGTAATCAATGTGATAGTAGGGATTTCATTCCATGGATACCTAGTCCCATTTTAGGGTTACCAAGCTTCTGTCTTCAATGCAGCTCTACAAGTTACATCTCTCCTGAAGAATAAATGACATGTTTGCAATGTTACCTGAAGGACAGGCAAAATGAAAAAGAATGTAAGAGAGAAAAAAGAAGAGAAAATGTTTGGGAGAATAAAAGGAAAAATATAGAAAGGGAAGATGATATAGATATTGAGGAAATAACTTCAATAGAGAAACTGAGGTTAAATCTATGTAGTTGGGTCGATATTGAATCACTATTTCAGCAAAGATTTAACAAAACTGTCTTTTCTGAAAGTGAGATATAGATACATTTAATTTAATGCAAGAAAACCTTCTGACCCAGCTCTAAGAGAAATATTTGATGAACCAAAAACTATATATATATATATGTGTGTGTGTGTTTATATATATGAATATATATGTATTTATATATATATATATATGTGTGTGTGTGTGTTTATATATATGAATATATATGTATTTATATATATATATGTATTTATACATATATATATATATATATATATATACATAATATATATATATTCATATATATTCATATATTCATATATATAAATAAACACATTTATATAATATTCTGTTTTTAACATTGAGTTCTTTCGTACTTGTGGACTACTATGATTACCAGATCGGAATCTCACGCACGCACGCCGCACACACACATAAATATGTGTGTGTGTGTGTGTGTGTGTGAGTGTGTGTGTGCGTGTGTGTGTGTGCATGTGTGTATAATATCAACCATTGAGTTGTGAGGTGGAGAGAAGTAAATAATTTTTAGAGTCAGGGAAGGACTGAATTATTCACTATTATATTTCATGAAAACAGAAGTAACCACATATATTTAGCAAAATATCTCACAATAAAGTTTGCAGATAGATTTAGCAAAAAGACGTATTCCTGAAAGAGTGATATATATAATTTAATTTAATGATAACAAACGTTACCAATGTGATCTATTTTCTGCAACACTATATTTGATTAAGATGTTCAACATTAGCTATGACAAAATATAATATGAGACATAACAACATAGCAAAAAACTGCTCTATAGTTATGTGCTACTCATATGAACCTCCAACTGTCTTAAATAATTAAATAACAACAATGCAAAGATACTATGTAACTTTAGCATTGAGGAAGAGACAAGAAAACACGCAATATGCTTGAGATCGTTTTCTATGACAGAAATGACAATTGGGTCTTAATAACTTACAGTAATATGACCATTATGTGCAGAAACAAACTAGAGATCTAAGTATTACACTGATTTAATCTATTGTTCTGTAAACATAGTATCTAAGAAGTGTATCCTGATCCTATTTGTGATTTGTACTGGAATTATATGCAATCATTCTATTCTATAAGAATAGACATAGGACATGTTCCATAAAATAGCTATACTTGTGTTTGGAATTCATTTTCACAAATCATCCATTAACTTTGAATAGGAAAGTATGGGGGTATTATGATAATATTTCTATGCCTGTCTACCAAGATGTTCCTAATTCTGTTTAATGTAATAAAGGAAACCTTTAATGTATCTATTAATAATAATGATCATAATCATTTCTAACATAGGCACAAGACCAAAAATTAGGAGGGGAGGGGTTAGTCAATTAAATCGACCCCAGTACTTGATTGGTACATTATTTTATCAAAGGCAAAATTGACCTTGGCGGGATATGAACTCAAAATGTAAACAGCTGGAATAAATACCACAAAGCATTTTGTCTGATGCTCTAATGCTTATACCAATAATAATGATTTTTAACTTAGACATAAAGTCATAAATGCTTTGGGTGAGTGCATAGTTGATTATATCAACCCCAGTACTTGACTGGTACATTATTGTTATAAACCTCAGAAGGATAAAAGGCAAAATTGACCTTGGTGAGATTTGAACTTAAAATGTAAAGGGCTGGAACTAAATACCATGCGGCAATAATAATATAATAATAATATCTTCATTGGCCACAAGAGCCTAACCATATAATATAAAACGTGTCATACAGAGGAGTTAAAAATCATGTAAGAATGTACATATACAATAAGCAGGGTGGAAAAAACGTAATACAACATGAAAAAACAGGTGCTAATAAACAAACAAAGGTATCCTCACACAAAGGGGTGAAAAACTGCCATCCAGGGATGATGAGGGTATCAAACGACTCCGATCACCTTCCACTCCAGGCACTCTTTCCCCCCTCCTGAATGCAGCCTGGGTCTTAGGAATTTATACATAAATATTTTCAAACTTGGTAGACTACCAACCATGAAATGATAGGCTGTTGACGGTTTCAGCCATTCAGTTAGGCTCACTTTATTTCTTTAGAGAACTATGAAACTCACACACTGCAGGTGGACAGGCTTCTTTCTCTGGGAAACTTCCGGCATTCTACTTGTCTTTGGTCTGGGCCCACTCTTTCTTTCTCTTTCTATTCTCCTCAAACGTTTTCTACTTTTATCTGAGCTCCATTCCTTCCCCATTGATGCAAGATGATATGTTGGAAATGCTGCCAGGAGCCTTTCGTTGGCTCTGTCATGGAGTGAAGAAGGCTATTTGACTTCTCTATGCCCCACCTCATTGGTCCCTGGTGTTCATAGTGGTGAGGATGAGATGACTGTAGGTTTCTGTTTCTGCTCAGGCCATCTTTGGAGCTGTGATTAGTGGTGCTGTAGCAGCAGCAGAAGTCGTGGTCATCGTCTCTCCCATTTGCACTTCAGAGGTCTACTACTGTTGATACCTCTACCGCTACCCTCCTATTTTTTTGTTTTTTTCTCTTCTGGGTAGAAGTCCCTGAAGTAGCTTTTACTCCCACACATGTAGCAACTGACCCTTCTGCCCTGCACCACCAGTTGGATTAACCTTCTTTCCACTACTACAAAGTGGTATACTTCCAGGATAGCCTTGAGGCTTTGAAGGTCATTAGTACCTGGAGGTCCATGCAGACCACACCTGACCACATGTTGTTACAGGTTACCTCTGGGCTCACCACCTGCTAATACTGTGCCACAAAGGGGAAGATGAGCCAAGGGTCCATAACACTGCCAATACCTCTGATCGTGATCTTCGTATTTCTCTTGCCCATGTACTGTGACATCAACCTGTGGGCAGGTATGTAGTGCACAAGTTCTACCGCTCTTCTCATCTCAGCTTCACTTTTAAACATCACGCACACAATTCCATGGTCGAAGGAGTGTACCTCCTACAACATATCGATGAGGGCACTCTCTAATTCCTCATTCAAGGGCATATGTTTTGTAAAACAGAGGTATCACACTGTTCCCCTTGTTCTTTTGGGATAAAATCCTCAAGCAAAGAGATACTCTCTCTTGCTACATAACTTGTCCATTTAGGTAAGACTGCTAGTTAGCTGTAATTGTTAGCTGTTCCTAAGATTGTTCCTGTGTATAAGATTGTTAGCTGCCCCTACTCTAGAGCATCCTACATACAGTTGACAATGAGTGAAGCAGTCTTCTTGTAATTGTAACCCAACAACTTTCATTGTTTGCCCCTGTGATTTGTTGATCGATATGGTAAAACTTAATCTTACTGGGAATTGTAAGCACCTAAACTGAAATGGCATCTCTGATGTTATTAGAGGTATCCCAAGGATAAAAGTATCTTCACCCTTGCCACAACCAGTTTGTATTTGTGCTACAATGACAGGAGGCAGTAATGCCTTTATTATTAATCTGGTACCATTGCAGAGCTTAGGCGGATCTAAATTTCAAAGAAGCATTACAAGAGCTCTTTGTCTGTGTTAGGGTGTGGAAGTTCAGCTGAGATAACAAAATCAATTTGATAATGTTGAATTTTGTTGGTCAGCCAAATCAAAATATCAGCATGAGGCAAACCTCTTTTTTTCCACTCAATAGTGTGCATGTGGCATCTTACTGGCCAAAAATGTTGAATTTTCTCATTAAATCTATCAGTTTTAATATTTTTAACTGAAACACTCTAGCTGTGAGTTCATGTCTATGGATGTGTGTTTGTCCAGGCAGTAACTCATTCTGAATTTCCTTAAATTTAGCATTGCATTTAAATGTGATAAATAGGTCATAAGAATGCAAAGTTGGCCAAGCTCTCCTTCAGGTAGATTATTGTTGATGCCGTCTCTTAGATGTATGTATGAATCATATCTTAATTTTCTCTGATCAGTTCTAATGTAACACAATCTTTCTACTTCTATTTTTACATACATATCAACAGCAAATTTGTGCAAAAGATTTCTAGCCAGCAGAATAGGATTTACTGAAATCTGTAAGCATAAAAGTCCATACAGGAAACTGTTTTGCTAGAATGTACACCTACTTGGGCAATTCCAATGTGATATCCATCTTCCCCATAGAAAAACAGTAAACGATATTGCAAAACATCATAAGATCTATGGGCTTCATTGATGGAATGCAGATTATTGTCTCGACTTTTAAGCACAATGTCACTCTTGCCATGTCCTTCACCAGTATTGATCACAGCAACTTTATTGCATTGTTCGGAGATTAAATCGTCTAACATGTTCAGTTGGAGGTCTCTTGTCAGCATCAATGATGATTTTGTATTATTAGCAGGTACATTTTCTAGAGCATATTTAAAAGTTTGAATGTAATTATTTAAAGCATGAAGCATGTGTTGAAGTTCAACATTTAGTTCCAATCTTGTTGCTGGGTTTCTATTCCATCTATTTCATGCTTGATGTTGCAAGTCTCCAACAAGATACTTTGGTTTTTCATGAGGTAATGGTTGTAGCGAACCTATTCTGTGATATGTTTGACCTAGAAATTTAAATTTAGACATGAATCCTCCTTCAGTAATGATATTAGCTCCGAATGAGGTCATTCGAAGTGCATAATTGTATGCTTGAATATTTTGTAAGAAGTGTTCAGATTGAGATGTAGTGCATGTAAGTAGAGTTTGCAAAGTTTCTGAAGGTAATTGAACTTTTCCATTGCCACAACACATTCCTGGTAATTCTCTATCTCACTTTTTAGCACCACACTAATCATATATTTTAGACATTGATCCAATAGTAAGCACTTTATCAGATGCATATTTATATTGTGGATTATAGTTAAAAGCACTTAAATTCCACTGCAAAGCATTGAAGGCTCAAAATTGTGTGTGAGCTTGTCTTGTTATTTGAGCCTGAAGCCGTACAGAATGTTGTTCCTCTGTTTCTTGCTCTCTGTAAGTTATTTGTCTTAATTGTTGTGCTTGAAGCCTGGTTAGACGTTGTTGAGAATATTCTTGTTGTCTATATCCAGATTGCCTTAATGATTCTGCCTGAATTCTGGCTTCATGCTGTTCAACAGTTTCTTGCTGTCTTTGAGTAGCCTGCCTTTCAGTTTGAGCACAACGTCTAGCTTTATGCTGTTCCAAAGACTCTCCCTGTATTTGAGCAGACTGTCTTGCAGCTTGTACTTGAAGTCTTTGATTGCGTTCTTCTGTTTCAGCTGCTTTTTGTGCTTGCATTCTTTTAGTGGCAGAAGACTTTCCAAACGTGACCATTCCGTTTTTATAGCATTGTATATATTAAGAGCGTTCCAAACGTGACCATCCAGTTTTTTATCTGTAAAGTGTTAGTACACATACACGCACATATGTATATATGTAGACAGTATTATTATTTTAAGAGCATTCCAAACGTGACCATCCCGTTTTTATTTAAAGCATTCTATATATTAAGAATGTTCCAAACGTGACCATCCCTTCTTTTCTTTAAAGTGTTCTAACCTCCAATTTATGCCGTCTTTCTAAACGTTTCAAACGTGACCATCACGTCTTTTGGGAGGCCAATTTTCCCCTACAAAATTCGGCTGTTCACACACACTGCTGTCGCTCAACATGCTATAAATAGCAGCCAAATCTCCGTGTAACTTCACCCTACCTTCGTTTGTTAAGATGGTAGGTTGTGGGAGATTTGGCTGCTATTATTAGCCAATCTAGACGCATCCACGCAATTATGCCAGGTTCCATCATTGGTTATTTGTATTTAAAAAATTAACAAAGCTTCTTTTACCACCTTAACACACGAAGGTAGGATGAAGTTTCACGGAGATTTGGCTGCTATTTCTAGCATGTTGGGCGACAGCAGTAAATGTTATGTTGAAGAAAAGCTACGAAATTTGTATAACAAACAGGAAAAGGCGATTTAATTCGGAATAATTTTAAGCAATTCATTGTGGATAAATTAGAGTGTTCACACGCACTGCTGTCGCCCAACATGCTAGAAATCGCAGCCAAGTCTCCGAAAAACTTCACCCTACCTTTGTTTGTTAAGATGGTAGTTTGTGGGAGATTTGGCTGCTATTTCTAGCCGCCATAAATGCATCCGCACAACTATTTCAGCTTCCGTCATTGGTTATTTGTATTTTAAAAAATATACAAAGCTGCTTTTACCATCTTAACAAACGAAGGTAGGATGAAGTTTCAGGGACGAAATATTTTTATAATAAAGTTGTTTTTAACCCTTTCGTTACCATATTTCTAATGTAATACACTGCCTATGATTTTCAATTATTTTGAAAATATTCTTCTCGTTATTAAGTTGCTATTTGGAACATAACTTAACAGAAAGTTCTTACATAAGATTATAATGGAAGGTTTAAATTTAAATATGAACACTATAAAACAAATGGTTTTTTTATCATAGAACCAGGGCGGAAGAAAATGATACAACTCTTAATGTCCTGTAAGACAAGATACCACATCGTCAAATTGACATAAATAATTGAACTATATATATATATGGTGAAAGTGAACAATTTTTGTGTGAAAGCACCTCAACTAAGCTGTGTTTCTTACCTATAAATTTCATAATAATTAAGCTGCAAAAAGCCTATTTCTAGATATTTTCTGCTCAGTCATTACAGGAAAATTCTCAACAGGATGTTAAGAGTTAATTGTGAAGCACACCTGGGTAGCCGTCAGCCTTCAGTATGGATGGCTATAATGTAATACTTTCATATACTTTATTTTCTGAATGTGACGAACATCAAATGAAATACTTCTTTTCTAAAATACTGCTTTGATTATTTAATGTGATGATTAAATAAATAAATAATCAATATGGATAATATCGAAATACTTATCACCAACAGTTTATAAGTTTCTTTTCAAAAAACGAAAGTATTTGATAATGAACTATCACTATCGATGATTTGTTTGCATTGTAGATTATATCTTTTATATACTTCACTGCTGACGATTGACGGTAGTAATTTCAAAATAATTCCATGGCTCCATAAGTAGAGTCATGTGAATTTCGTATTTTTCAAACTAAAAACAACGAATAATGAATAACACCATTAAGTCCTTGTAAGAAACTGGTTACTACTAAGTTTGTATACAATTACGAAGTTCAACTGTTTAGTTTTCTATAGAGAACAAATAAACAAATAATCAAACATTCTCTTTTATATATATTGATAGATGAATTATTTATATTATTTAGAATCATTGAAAAAAAAAAAATGTCTGACTTATACTAGAGCAGACACTCGAACGGAGGGAAAGAGTTATAGATGCCAATTTAAGAGAAAAATCGCTGGAGAAGTATGTATATATATATATATATATTTACACACACACACACACACACACACATACACACACACACACACACACACACACACACATACATATAT
>JAOPJM010335929.1:0-11754 GCA_027124095.1 Muusoctopus leioderma | reverse complement strand
TTCATTACAATATACAATATCAATTGTCAATGTGAAACGCTATCTTTTAAGATAGTGTGTTCCTGCTAGTATATATAAATAAAAGTTTAAACTGATCTGCTACATGGAAATGATTTCAGATTTTGAAGGGGGGGGGAGAAAGAAAAATTCTGCAAAACAAGCAAATTTTATTTTAAATTAGAGCACGAATTTAGAAAACCTGGTGTGCGGTACTGTGGTAATGCAACATGGGAACGGTGATAATATCAATAAAAATTTGCTTTTTAAAAATTTGAATCACCTAATAGCCTTTTAAAAATATTTTTATTACTGTTTTTCATCTTCAGAAGTTTATATTTATTTCGTATTGAATAATCTTTCGTGCATATTTTTTCTACATTTTGTTATTTCGGTTCATTTTAATATTGCCAATGGTGTAGAAAAACGTTTTAATAGAATATATTTCTCTTATCAGGTCGCCAAAACTCCGAAAAACAAAACACCCAATTCAGTGAAGAAAAAGAAAGGGGTAAGCAGTTGTAATATAAATTTCACTAATTATTTCTGTTGTCTGTTTTTGTATAGAAAAATGGATATTGGATGCACTTAAGAATTCAGGCCAACGTAGAAGATATGCATCTCTTAAGTACCATTTTATATTAATGAAAAAGAATTTTTGTAATAAGATCTTACATTGGTTAACTCTTGTTGAAAATTTTCCTGTTGAAAATTTTCTAAGTTCTGTAAGTTTTGAGCAGTAAATGCCTAATATGGGTTTTTGCTGCTTATTTTATGATGAAATTTACAGGTAAGAAGCACAGGTGCTTGAGGTGTTTTCACACACAAATATTTCACTTTCACCATATATATATATAGTTCAATGATTCATATCAATTTGATGATGCGGTACTGTGTGGAACCAGGTCCTACAGGATGTTAAGAGTTAATAACTGGTTATGTTTAGTCATACAGTGAAGAATTTTATGAGAATTTCTTGAAAGTAGCTTGGCTTTGTTTGAAGATAAGATTACTTCAATCTCATTGATGATTGTAGGAACAGGAGGTTTGCTATGGTTAAGTATTCTATTGGTTTTCTCTTAGAATTCACATGTACTAAGCAGGTGTTCCTTAATACTCTTTGGTCATTGGTTGAACATTGAGGAAGGCTGCTAAATTAGTGTTGTACCCATTTTGGTAGAATATGTTGCGATGATCAATAGCAACTACATTCTGCAATAAACCATTTTGTTGATATTTTTATCATTGTCACATCCATGGTGGCATGGGTTGTTTTGGGAGCAGTATTCTATAGCCAGATACCCTTCATGGCACCAAGCCTATATTTTAATCTGTTGGCCTATTGTTTTATGCGGGACATAAACAAACGTGCACCAGTAGCCAAGCGATGTGGACAATGAAGACTTCGTGGAGGTAAATCCATACATGGCCGCGCACGCACATGCATGCATATATATATATATATATATATACTTGTACGGTATTGGCCAGCCCGAGGTTATAGTAGAAGTCACTTGCTCAAGTTGCCACGTAGTGGGATAGATCCTGGAACTGTGCAGTTACAAAACAAACTTTTTGACCACACCCATGGGACACCATTATCGATCCCAACCAGGACCCATTCAGCAATACAACTTTTGGTGCTCTATCCCACCTAGTGAGGCCGGTTGCTTCTGTCGGAACAATGTTTTGTGTCCATTGAATTGTGCCTACAAGACCAAAGCTGTTATTATGAGGCAGTAGTCTGATCAACCATCCCGGATAGCAACACCAACCTCAAGTGATATATTGGCCTTATGGAAGGTAAATTTAAGGAGAGATTCAATAATCACGTAGCCTCCTTCAGGAATTGGAATAATCGAAATACTATGAAGCTCTCCACTCATACATGGCAATTATAAGAGATCTGCTAGCTATCACATCAACTGGAGAATATTGGAAGAGTGCACCAAGTACATCCTTAGATACTGGTCATTGCAGTAACTATTCCTGAGGTGATGAAAATATCAGTGAAATAGGTCACATGCTAGTAAATCTGATAATACAGAGTGGTGTCATATGCAATGACTGGCAAAGGAGATGCTCTATAAAGAAGCAATCACAGAGGCATAACACTGATGGACCAAATATTGAAAGTAACAAAGAGTTACAGCAGAACTAATTAGGAAGAAAATTAGCTGAGATGCAGTTCGGGTTTGTGCCAGGATGTGGGTACCACTGATGCCCTCTATGAAAAAAAACAATGCTAGTGATGATCACAATATGGCTTTTTCAATCTGCTTTGTAAGATTGGAGAATTTCTTATAGTTTAATCCTTATTTTGCAAGTATAAACTTTTTACCATATGGTTTCCACAAAAATTTAGATGAGTGCTATCGAAAATTGTATGAAATGGAACTATTTAATGGTAATTGATGAACTTTATGTGCAAGTTTGTTTATTTGCTGTTATTAGTATTTCTTTTTACTTCACAGAGTGCTGTAAAAGTGCTGGTTGATACACCCAGGCCAATTCTGTCTGCTAAAAAACAAAATGGCCTTAAAACATCCGTGACAGTGAGTTTTCATATTTTCTCAAATAATAAATTATCTATCTCGTGCAATTTTTGGATTTTTATATTTATTACGTGAAACAGGTGTTAATTTAGTAAAACAAATGTATATTGTTCATTGAAGTAGTTAGTGTATGCTATTATATTGGGATCTTACGCCACCAAATAATTTGACAAATATGTGACCATATCTAATAAGTACATTCTTATATAATAAGAATGTACTAATAGTTTATAGATTTTTAATAATAAATTTAAATTAGATATTAAAGCGTACTATATTTCTATAAAATAGTCTTATACCAAGTTAGCCTGTACTGTTGTATTTAAAATTGGATACATAAATATGTGGTCTACAGATTTTTCTTGATGCAGAAATTATTTTAGAATGATTATAGTTATGGATTTCCATAATATTTTATATATTTTTATTTTTATTTTTGAATAAGGGTACATCCATTTGTTGTTGTAGCCACATTATTGCTGCTGACAGGGTACTGAAGTATAGGTATTTTAGATTGAAAAGTGTTAATTCTGCCAAAATTTAACTGTTTAATTTTTGAAACCCTAAAGAAATATTCTAGAGTTTATTAGTTTATTAAATGATTGACAAAAAAGGAAACTGAATCAACAACAAAAAACAAGCATGAACATAACAATTTCTAAACATACACAGTACAATATGTATACATAAAAACATTTGAAGAGAAATATGTTAGGGAATATATAAGAATTGTAATGGGGTACATTCTTACCACAAATGTCTCCTTATAAAGGAAACGGTAGGCTCCGACGATATATTCTAGACGAGCGGGGACAATGGTTTAAGTTATCACGTGGTTGTGATAACCAATCCTTGCTCGGTCAAGTTTGACTGAGGTAAAATACTGTATGGTGATTGGCTGACCAAATCATCAAATGGCTGACCAAATCATCAAACGCTGAGCCGGTTAGCCGCTTCTTTACCAGGTTATGGAGAATCTAACTAGAGTGTTCTCTGCTACGTCCGATTCTTTGTCTGACAGGCAGAGTGGCTTGTGGTTTTGACCTGGTGTCAAATTACAGAGCAGTATGAATCACTACACAGTGTTAGACAAAATGCCTTGTGGTATTTAGTTAGGGCTCTATCTTCTGACTTCAAATCTTGCCAAGGCCAATTTTGCCTTTCTCATCCTTCTGACGACACCGTACGATGTAAATTACTTTCACTTCTGGATCGTGTAACGAAAGATCGCCAAATAAAGTACCAGTCAAGTACTGTTCCCATGGCCTTGTGCCTATGTTAGAAATTATTTAGGGCGGTGAACTGGCATAGCAGAATCGTTCAAGTGTCAGACAAAAAAATGCCTGTTCCGGTGTAAAGACTTCAAGCTCCTCCACCATTTCGGGTTACCTTCCGGTAATGTGAAATCGCTTTCATATTACCATTTTGCAGAGTCGTTAGCGTGTCGGACAGAATACCTTACGGTGTTCGTTCTGGCTTACTGCGCTCTAAGCTCAAATCCAGCCGAGGTCAACTTTGCCTTTCATCCTTCCGGGGTCGTTAAAATAAAGTACCAGCCAAGTACTGAGTTGTTGGCCTTGTGCCTATAGTAGAAACAATATTACCATGAACTTACCCCTGCACTGTTCATATTACCTCTCTCTCGGATTTAGCTAAAATGATAAATTCTAATACTTACAATTCATGATACGTTTATTGCATAAAATACATGAAGCATATAAGACTGTTAGCTAGTGTCTCAGAATGTGAAAAAATGTCACAAAAATGTTACATCCCGGTAATCTGAACACGATTTCAAGTTACCGGAAGGTAAGGGGAAGTGGGGGTAATCTGAAATCTACACTGGCTCTTTACGTTCTGACTTCAAATCCAACCGAGGTCAACTTTGCCTTCATTCTTCCGGGGTCGATAAAATATAGTACCAGTCAAGTACTGGAGTTGATTTAATCGACTGCCCCCCCCCCCATTTCTTGCCTTGTGCCTATGTTAGAAAATTATTAGCACGACCCAATAAGGAAGCATCTATGTGGTCGGTCGGCTTGCTTGCTAGAAATAGCAGCCAAATCTCCCTCAGATCACATCTTACTGTCTTATAAAAAATAAAAAGAAAGAATACAATGGCTAATGTAGTCATAGATATAAACAAATCGAGGTGGAGTGTTCGAGTCGGAACGTCTTTGATCATAGGTCTGTTCGATCAAGACGTTCCATCTGTGACCATCAGACACTATGTATCTAGGATCACATTATCAATTGAGTTCTTACTTTTTTTTATGACAGTAGAGTGTGATTTGGTTGCTATTTCTAGCAAATCAAGCGACCACATAGAAGGTCCTTCATTAGCTTGATTATGGTTGTTTTGCTGATAGATTCAACACTCTTTCCTCAATTGAACATACACAAGTCACCACCCATTACCACCATTAGTGATTCAAGGTAAGATACACCAGAGTATCAAGGTCCTTGTTTGGATTTGAATTCAGTATTGTGAGCTAACACTTGTATTGTCAGCTATAGCTGACAAGTGTCTTTACTGGCCCAGAGGGCCAGTATATTAACTCAACAGCTCCTATGTAGTCATTCGACCTGCTAGAAATAGCATCAAATGTCTGTCCCTCAAATCACACCTTACAAATAGTTGTTCCCAAACTTGTTTTACTCGCTGCACACTTTAGTTCTGATCTAATTAATTTGTCCAAAGATATATAATATATATTTTTTACTATTAATGTCATCTTTAGAGATTAAATATTTTTCTTACAATATATTCTGAATATTTGATACAATATATTCTGAAACTACGGTTCATTCAGATTGATCTTCATCCATCATGAATTGATCTTCTTCCTGGATGTATGCGTAGTCCTAGACTGGATTCAAACTAGGGACCTTTATTTCTTAACTAAGAGCCTAATCGATTAGAACGTTATTAACCTTAGTTTAGAAATAAAAGTCCTAGACTGGATTCGAACTAGGAACAATGTACACATACAGGAATATGACACCTGATGACGATCAGAGATCAAACTGATTGAAACGTAATATATGATGTAAATATGTTGACATTTCTCAAATCTAAAGATAGTATTTAATAGTCCGAAAAAATGATACTCTTATTAACAGTAAATCATCTCAGACATTTAGAGGTTTACTTCGTCCTAATTTCACGTGTTGTAGCATCTAGGTTTCTGAAATTGCATCTTGAAAATAATATTTTCATTCAAAATGTTTCCTGTAAATAAAATCAATATTCTCATTGTTATTATTTCAGTCTTAGTGCTTTTCTCTGTCTTTATTGTCATTGAAATTATTAATCCTGTTGATGTTATTGTTGATACAACTATTGTTATTGCTACTGTTATTATCATAATTATCAATCTGCTCTTTTGTATTATATACCCGCGAAAACATTTTATCAGCGACTTTTAGTTTATATATTTTTAGTGTTAATATTATTATTGGTATTATTTCAGTAGTTTTATTTTCATTGCGTGATTTCTCTGTGAGCTTTGAGTACATGCAGTGTTTCATGGTTTTGTATTTTCTATCGTATTGAAAGTACTCTACGTAATGTGCGCAGTACGTTGTAGTGCTATTTTCTGTATGCTGTGTCTAAGTCCTGGTGTTTTGGTTATGTATTTGTCTGCATATTTTTTAATTGTTCCTAAGGCACTTATTATATGAATGTTTCTGCTTTCAATGTCTGTATTCTGGTTATCTCTATTTCCAGGTTTTTATAGTTAGATAGTTTCTCCATTTCTTTTAGACATCGACTGCTGAACGAAATCGTTCACCAGTCAATATCTCAATGATCGTTAGTTAGGTGGGGTACTGTAAGTCGCTAGTTTACAGCCCCCGTGTGGATACAGATGCCGCTCTCTTCAAAGGTGGGGGAATGCGGCGGTAAGAGTGTCATGTCGCCCTACTGGCAGGCAGTAGTCAACAGGAAGAAACGTAGGAGAAACGGTAAGGCTTGCAGGCCGTCGAGTTGAGCGGAAGAAAGAGTAAGGCTAGTGAGCCGTCTTGCAGGAGAGGAAGAAAGTAACACTATGTGTATATATATATATCTAGAACTAGAGGGGATGCAGTGACTCTGATTATAAATATCAACAAATTTTTTTAAGGAGCGTTCTGCTTACTAAATACTAATGTCTCACATATGTAATGCAACGCGTCGAAAAACTTCCATTAAGTGAGGTTATTGATACAATTAGTAGATAAAAAAAAACTAAAATAACAATAAAAATAACCGAGTGAGATAACTTCAATAAAATCACTTATCTAAATTTGGGGGCAAAATAAATGACCTTAATGTATTTTCCATCAGCCATATTCTTGATGATCATAATCAGCGCCACTGCATTCTTCCTATTTCTATATATATATTGATCATTGATAATCATGTCATTTGAGTAGATAATCATGTCATTTGAGTAGAAAATGTTTCGCGAAAGAGGTCTAATGAGACCAAAACATGTCCGTTGCTTTCACCAGATGTTTTAAAGATCAGATCCACTCCCATTATAGCATTTTCTGTATTTTCTAATAATTTCAATCAAGTGATTTTATTGGAGTTATCTTTCTTGCTTGTTGATTTTAGATTTTAAACACACCTAGAGGGGGGTTTTGCTTTCTAATTACATGAGTTAATCGAAGTTTTTGAACTCTCTATATAACATACGTCAGATCCTTCGGTATCTGTATCTGATTACCAACCCAATAATCGATGGTTATCGTTATGTAACAAACATTGGATATCCCTACTAAGTTTGAGCCAAAGGGGAAACCTCTATGTGGGTGCTTGATTTGCTAGATATAGCAGCCAAATCTTTACGAAATCCCACCTTATCATCTTACAAACTGGAAGGACACATAGGTTAATTTATATTTGAAAAAAACATGGGACGATCACGAATGGAACGTCTACTCGATCCAGGATGACTCAGAGCAAAACAACAACAATCTACTTACTTTTAATTATGTTCTACATGGTAGAATTTTTCATTATACATGGGATGGTAAAATTTAAGCAGACGCAACTCTTCAAAATTGGTAGTTATTTCGTTAGGATTCAGTGATTACAAAAAATCAGGCGTGACAATAAAATGGTGTTTTGTAGAGATAAGCTCCGAGAATATCCTATGGGTGAATCCATCACGTCCACAAACCCATATATACTTATAAGTACTCCCACCAAAAGCAAATCATTCACATTTATGTAGCCTGCCTCATGGGGAAAATCATCTCGAAAAACAACAATCTCAGAAATGATCAATGAAAAGCCTTTGAAATGTGTGGTAAGAGAAGATGCAACGGAAGATTTTGTCATTTGTAATTGGTTCTTTAGGCGGATGAATGACTGGAGTTAAAAGATAATTAAGCATGTTAATTAAAGAAAAGGAATTGGTTATAGAAATATGAATATACTGTTGCACACCACTGTTGTGTGTGAAAATGAAATAAAGTTCAGAACCATACTGTCCACAATGTTCCCAATATATTAAAATAAATGTCTTAAAGGGCTAGCAACCTCTCTTTATCCTGACATCTTATGCGCACTGTAATGAAATTACACACGTAACAGGGAACTACTGACATAACACAAGAAACATCAAAACATATCACATAACACAGAAAATTATATATAATACAATATTTTCCCATTAGTATAAACAAATTGAAATCTCTTCCGGAACACAGGGGTACACGTTCCGGTTCAGTAGAAGAATTATGAGGATGATTATGGAGAGAAAGAAAAATGACCACGGACCAGATTGTTCAATACGACAAACGCAGCAAATAAAATATCATGGGAGGCCATATAAACACAAGAAGTAGCCCAGACGTTACAAAAATGATCAAATAGAAGACAGCAGAAAATCATTAAATCCCGAACTCCTGGTTGAAATATTTATGAAGCACATACAATACTAGCATAAATATGTAATAGCATACTCAAAAGAACCAGAAACAACACTTAATTGGTTCAGCCAGAGGAAAAACATCATAATCCCCAAGGCTGAAGAAACGGTAAATCCTGAAATATGCATAACACGCCTTCCTACAGTTTACAAAGCCTCAATTGCTGAGCCATAAGCGAAGACTGTTGAAGGGTGAATAAGGGTCTGTGCATGGTATGGATTGACTACCATAAAGCTTTTACTAGAGTTCCGTACATGTGAATCCTGGAGATACTAGCCGTGTGTTAGGTAGCACCGATAATAAGCAGATATATTAAACACGTCATGAATAAATGGCAAACAATTCTGCAGATACAAACAACAGATAGAATTCTAAAAAGAAAATATCCATCTCTGTTAGAAGAAGAATATTCCAAGGGGGGCTCCCTCTCTTTCTCCTCCTTTCAGTCTGTTAAATCAGATTGAATTCAGAAACAAATGCTATGGGAGAACAATCAACCATCTTCTTTTATGTGGATGACCTCAAGTTATACGCTGCAGATGACAAACAACTAGAAACACTGCTACAAACAGTACATAGGTTTAAGAGAATAATTTATATGAGATTCAGGTTAGAATACTACACAAAGGCAACCCTGAAAAGTGGAAAACCAATTTAGAACACTAATATCATGTTAGATAAAGAAACACAAATATGATTTGTAAATACTTAGCAATTAATAACCTAGACAGACTAAAACATATACTAATGAAATAAAATGTTAGGAAGGAATATTATAGACACATTATATTAATAGCTAAACTAGAGCTGAACGCAATAAAGACCGTAATTGGCATTTATGCTCTAGTTAAGAAAGGGATATATTTCAGGTATATTCTCAACTGACGAGACAAGGAAAGAAAACAAGAAGAATAAAGACTCCAATTAGAATAAATCACCCATGATCCGATACAGAAAGTTTATATTTACTACGAACATAGGGAGATAGGGACCTTCTGACACAAGAAATCATTATGCAATATCTACTGTAGGTCTACAAAATTATCTAGTAAGAAACAATGTGAAACTAATACAAATAGCTACAAAAGAAAACAAAACTGTTTTCTTTCTTTAAGGAAGCCAATAAATATATAGCATATGCTGAAATAACAGACAGTTCTGTAAGGAAAGGAGAAATAAAAACGGACATTAAAAAAAACTAAAACCAAGCCGACAATGGGGTGGCAGAATGTCCTAACATGATGGCACCAAGTTCCCTACGTCGCCAATACCCTAGAAGACTAAACAGGGACGAAATAGATAAAGATAAATCTCAACACTAGCTGAGAAACTCAGGACTCAGGACTGAGACCGTTGAATTTTTATTGTTGCATAGGATCAAAGCTTTACTTCCAAAAATTACCAAATACATGTAATGAAGCAAGATGCATTAAGTAACTCCAGAATATGTGGAGGTTTGGAAAGAAATAATTGATCACATTCTTTCTGGCTGCCCAGGAAAGAAAGTGCCACTTGATTGAAGTATCACTCTCTACAGACAATAATCTATTCGAAGGAAATGGTGAAAGACTCAAAATATACAGAACTGGAAATGGAAATAACCAGAATGAAGGAAGGGGAAACAGAAATAATCCCTATAATGATAGGTGCCTTGTGAATGATTAAAAGTATCGTATACAAATATATAACCTAAACCTCAGATCTTACAGATATACACAACATACAGAAAAGAAAACTACTAGACACTGCAAACATATTACGTATTTTAATTTCAACACAATAGAAAAACACTGCAGTTACTCGAGGCACACAGACCTAACGTCGATTATGCAGTTAAAGTGCACAATGCAGATACGTCTACTGAAATGATAACGATTTCTAATATATGCACACGGTCTCAAAGAATTTGGACGGAATTTGCAGTGTAAGGAAATTAAATGATCCCACCAAGAATTGAAATCGTGCTACAATTTCAGCCGTTGTCTGATACTGTTTTCCTCTGCGGCACTTAACACAGGCATTCATTATTCAATGACTGAATCTTCAATACAAAACCTACTAAAATACGATTGGACGTAATAAGGAAACGCTAAAATCAGTTGTACTAGATATTACGAGTGTCTAGTCGATTAAGTTCAAAACCAGTACTTGACTAGTACTTATATTATTAACCACTCCTGAAGGATGAAGGGCGAAGTTAACCTCAGCGGAATTGGAATGATAATTAGTAGAATAAGAATACGAATTGACATGCAAGTCATTTCTGATCGAGTAAACTAATAATTAAGAGCATTCCAATCGCGATCATACCGTACTTTAGAGGTATGTAAGCCTACATTATCCAATGTTTCATTCCCCAAAAAGGATGGTAAATTGTGATGTGACGATGTGGCTGTTAATTCTAGCAAATTTTGTTGTTGACACTGGCCGTGTTGGTGTTTTTAGTTGCGGTTGTGGTTTTATATAAGCTATTAGAACTAGAGAGATTGATAAGATCAAGATAGTAAAGTGCGAACTCTAGATTCATTCTTGCAAAATACATATTACTTCTGCTATGCCTAGGCTCCATTCTCTTTGAGGTTTACTATATCAATAATTGCAGATAATGTGTGTTCTCTCTATATAATAATTTCCGGTAAATTAACTTCAATAATATATAAATCTAACATCTATATCTATACACCATATATTGTATTCAAAAATTATTTTCATGATTAGAGTCTATTTATTTTCAGAACATTACTCCAAATGGGAGTCAAATTGTTATCGAATAATAAATAAAGTATTTATCACTATTATGAGTATTTTCTTAGAATTATCTCAATAATTATATCTCAAATGCCAATATCATCCGCTAACGATACGAAATAAATTATTCCTGCTGAGGATGGTGATCAGGCATGAAAATATTATTTCGCTTTAAATTCAACGCATCACTTCTGAATGTAAATACTTCAGATGTAAGGAAAAACGTTAGTATATCAGATTATGAAACTTCCTTAATGGCAAGTCTCGTTATATATCTATGTGCGTATGTAGAGTCGATATAACCATAGCAGAAAAACAATGTTATTTACAGACGTTATCTAATTTAAAATCAACGAGTTGATCTAAAAAGAAACCTTTGAAGTAGCTGTCTATTATATTCTACTTATATCATATTTTATATATTATATGTCCTTTTCTTCCACTATCTATCTACACATGCACACACACACACACACATATATATATGATACCCCCCCCCCCCCCCCCCCCCCCCCCCCCCCCCCCTCCCCCC
>JAOPJM010335827.1:0-11754 GCA_027124095.1 Muusoctopus leioderma | reverse complement strand
CTTTGACCAGATCTGTAATTCCTCTCTGCTGTGAGTTTTTGGTAAATTTGCCCCAAACATAACAAAAACTATTTGGATTTTTCACACAACCTCGTCTGGATGCCATTTTTTATTTCTTCTCACCTATAATTATGAACAAATTAGTAATATATAGTATATACTAGTAATATGAAACTACATAAACAGCTGGCGGGGGTTAGGCGATTTTTTGACAATTCTTTTGTGAAAATGCATAATATGCACAAAAAAAAGAACACCCCCAAAAATGTTTTGGCCTATGCAGGGGCGAGGAGGGGCATCGAATTTTGCCTACGTTTATTAAATTCAATACATGGAGAAAACCGTTTGCAGCCTGCATGTATGTCAAACTCGAAGGTAAGGGGCAAAGAATCTGTCATGTGGTAGGTACTGACTAGTTTGTTGGCCTCAATTATGTTGTAAATACACATTCATTTGACAAACCCCTTACATCCGAGTTGATATCAACACATTTTGCCTTGATTGGACCTGGAAAACTGGTCCCTTACATCCAATGTCCCAGGTCGACTAGTTCAGAACTGGGCCAGTTCATCCTGAAACAGATACAGAACTGGACTTAGAATTCATCCTGCCATCTGTTCACCAAATTTCATAATAACAAAGAAAGTTTTGGATAAAGGTATTGGAATTATTGTTGACATTTAGTGTTGTGAGTGGGTGTGTGTTATAAACTTCTGGTTGGTCTACAGAGGGGCACTTGTTTATTTATAGCCTGTAGATTAATTGTGTTCTATTTCACTGTTTTAATGTGACAGGTAAAATTTGTTCTCATGGTGGCATTTGGATATTATCTCTATTCTTTTGTTTAATGTATCGATTTGCTGAGTTATTACATGGTATTTCTCTGCAGTGCATAGTTGGCACTGCTCCGCACAATTTATGGAGGACATGGTATGTTAGATGATTGGCCTGTCAATATCGAATTGGTCAACAAATCAATCTTTTAATTCCATACATATCTAGACAAATCTGTATTTTTCCTCTTTTCCTCATTCCTGAAATGAGCTTTTAAATCTACCTTCACGCATACCAATATAACATGTTTTGTTTCCATGCAGTCCGCTTTCTTTAAGCATTTCCAATTAAGAGGACAAGTCTCCTTAGTACTGCAATTACATTCGGCTACCTGGATGTAATTCTGATTGCCCTTTCAGAGTTGGCTCCTTATTATGCTGCCGATATTTTTCATTCAGCTGTAACTGGCCTTGATATTGTTTTACAAATAGCTGACATACCACAACTCTGTAGCGATGTCCACTGACTGAACGTTTCTCCCCTACCAACTCACTGTAGAAAAGATTTTTCGGATGTCGTTTCTTCATTCATTCTGGTAATGTGACCAGACCAACACAGTTGAGCTCTGAATAGAAGTGTGTGGATGCTGAGAAACACCACGTGATTGAGCACCTTAGTATCTTGTACCTTTTCCTGCCAGGGAATGTGCAGCATTTTGCATGAGCAGTTCAAGTGGAATCTAGTAAACTTTTTTGTGTACCTGCTGTAAACAGTTTACGTCTCACTGGTATACAGCAAAATATGCCAGTGACAGCTTTGTAGACCTTCAACCTAGTTTGGAGGCTGAGACCCTTCCTCGCCAAGACATTCTTGTGAAGTCCACCAAAGGTGATGCTGGTTTTGGTAATTCTACTGTTGACTTAATCGTTGATGTAGATGATTCTTGGGTGGGTGCTGTCAAGGTAGGTGAACCTGTCAATGGTCAGTAGAGTCTGATCTTTGACCATGATCGCAGGTACCACACACTCTTTGTGAAGGGCTAGCTGGATGATGATGATGATGATAGCTGGTATATGACTTCGGTTTTCTTTTTGCTGATGGTGAGGCCGAATTCATCGTCGGCAGAGAAGAATCTGTTCATGCACAGCTGCATCTCAGACTTTGAGCCTACATTGAGAGCACAGACATCCACAAACAGGAACTTGCACCCAGTGTCCTCTTTCACCTTGGTTTCTGCCCAGAGTCTTCTCAGTTTGAAAAGCCTGTCGTCAGTTATTATAGCATATGGCAAAGCAATCCTCTGTGTCCTGGAATACATCAGTCAGCATGGTTGAAAACATCATGTTGAAAAGCGTAGGTGCCAGCACACAACCTTATTTAACATCGTTTTTGACTTGGAATGTCACCGTCGACTTTCCATCATCAATTGTCTTGGCAAACATGCTCTCATGGAATGACCATACCAGGGAAATACACTTTTCAGGACATCTGTAATTGGTCATAATTCTTCAGAGCCCTTCACGACTGACAATGTCAAATGCCTTTGTATGGTCAACAAAGGTTGTGTAGACATCAAGATGCTGCTCCCGACACTTCTCTTGAAGCATGCTGCAAACATGACTGTACGATGATCCTCTCTAAAGCTGCACTAACTCTCCAGCAGAAGGCTTTGTTGAAGCTGGACAATCAGAAGTTCAACACTATTCCGGTGAGGATCTTCCCAGCGATTGAGAGTAGAGATATGGCCCAATTATTGTCACAGTAATGGTGATTTCCTTTCTTCATGTAGAGATGGACTGTTGAGGAATCTATGAATTCCGGTGTTATGTTCTCCTGGATCTACATTGGAAGAGCTCAGTGAGCCTTGAGATGAGGCAAGGATCAACACTCTTGTAGATCTCGTCTAGAATGGCATGAGATGCCACTGGATAAAGCACATATGGCCTTCGTGATCTCATCCTCCATACAAAGGTCAGCAAGTGACATGTTGATCCCTGCTTGTGGCAAACGAGCTATTGCTGCCTCATTGACAACAAGCAGTGGTTGAGGACACTGGAAATGCTCTGTCTGTCAACAGTGCCGATCTGTCAGCACTTAGCAGTGAGGCCTCTGAGCTGTAAATAGCTCTCAAACATCATAGAAGCTTATCGAGTCATTGATGTCTGCATAGGACTGAATCTCATATGCCTTTTTACTATACCATGAGTCCTGTATCTGCCAAAGCTTAGCTTGAACAGTTTTGCATGCCACAATGAAAGCCTCCTTCTTGACTTGGGATGAGCTGTCATTCTGATGAGCTCTCAGATGACGGTCCCTCTGATCTGTAGCTCAGTGTTATTTTCATCAAACCAGTCCTGCTTGTGCACTCTGGGGCCAAGATGCTTGAGTGACGTTGAGTAGAGTAGGTCTCCAGAAGCTGTTCAGTTTTCTTTCATACCAGTAAAGGAGAGGCTGAAGCTTTTAAGTTTTCTCTTCAGGTCCTCGCTGACATTCTCTTTTACAGACACTGAGGGCAGCTTGGATACATTCAGCCTCCGGACTGGTTTCTTCTTCTGAGGACATTGCATGGGCTGGATGCGGACATTGAACTTGGTCATGAGGATTTTGTGGTCAGTCCATTAGTCATCAGAAGATCCTGCTTGTCTTTCTTCCTTTCTAATACACACTCACACACATGTATATTCATATATTTACATATATATGTATACTTACATATCCACCTGTGTGTGTGTGTATATATATATATATACACATTGGGGTGAGTGGTAAAAGTTGATTAAATCAACCCAATACTTGATTGGTACATATTTTAACTACCCCAGAACGATGAAATGTAAAGTCGACATCAGCTGGATTTGAACTGAGAATGTAAAAGGGCATAACTAAATACTGCAGGACATTTTGTCCACCTCTCTATCAATGGAAACAGTATCTACCCTCTGGCAAGCTTGATTGAGAGATGTCTAATATACTCGGCCTGAGAACAAAATGCTATGACAACAGTGAACATTGAACTTGTGAACTTTAACTAAGCCCCTACTGTCTGTTATACAAATGAATATATGAAAATGTCTCCATGTGAGGCTGACATATTAACAGAAGGAATAATTAACTGAGTTTAAATGTATATATTATTTTCTATATTTTAACAGTTTCTACTAGCCTTGGCTTTTAACCTTTTATACTCTTTCAGATGAGAAATGCTTTGGTAGGCAAGACTGAAATGCAAATAATGCATCTTTTATGTACGTATGTATGTATGTATGTATGTATGTATGCATGCATGCATGCATGCATAGATAGATAGATAGATAGATAGATAGATAGATACATATTTATGGAGTGGTGAACATTTGTATTTACAAATGAAGGAAAAAAACTCAATACATAAAGTAGAGTAGAGTGTGTATATTTTATCAGAAGTTGAAGCTTCTTCAAAGGTTACTCTGAGTTTCACGATGCTGATTATTCAAACAATTGAATTTGGGAAGTAACGTTATAATATACAAGCAAAAATATTTGTAAACACTTTGAAAATATGATCAGTCATTGAAATTTGATTGGTTGCCAGCATTCCGTTAAAAAATGCATCACACATTTATCTATTCAATTGTCATATGCAGAACATGCAATCTATTTACATGCAAAAACACATGATATTTTCATGTCTTCAGTATCATATGTGTAAAACACATAAAAGCAAGGAAGGTGACTATTGTTAATGCAGTTTTAGTGCTGATGAATATCTGAATGACTTTTTTTTCAATGTGTGACCATCTTTCAGGGTATGGTGAAATATTTTAACTAGTTGCTAGTTGGAAATTCCTTAATAAATATCGATGGAAGTGTCTGCAAGAATTAACCAGTTCTGATCTTTTGTTCAAAATTGCAAAAGGCTGTAATAGGATGTTATTCTTCTCTTAGAGACAAAGATCATGCCTTCTGGAATTATCAATATAGAGGGATGCATGTTCTATAATGGACCAATTGATTTTATAATTGTTAATATTATTATCCTTTAAGCTCCAGATATATTTTGATAGTGAGGTTGTGAGGTGCCTTTCTGAGTGTCTGAATATCTGTTGTGAGACTATGGACGCAGTGAAGGTTTTAGTGTGACTGTAGCTTACCTTAATACTATTTCTATTAAAAACCTTATGATATCTATGGTCTACAAGGAAGTATCTTATTTATAAGGTTAGGAAAATCTTGGCAACATTGGAACGAACAGTTAAACTATATGGAGGCTTATACCATATAATATTTAATTTCCTATTTTTGTGTTTTTTAGTATTTGTTTTATTCTGTATGTAATGAATTCTAATTTTTAAGCCACTGTCTTTTAATGTGTTATTGTAATAATGTA
Organism: Muusoctopus leioderma; assembly: GCA_027124095.1. Taxonomy (NCBI): domain Eukaryota; kingdom Metazoa; phylum Mollusca; class Cephalopoda; order Octopoda; family Octopodidae; genus Muusoctopus; species Muusoctopus leioderma. The sequence continues at coordinate 6,614 of JAOPJM010335827.1, read as the reverse complement.
CAGAATGGTTAAATAATTCCTTATCAGGTGATAAGCTGGATATGTGCATACTAATATTATTAACTTAGTTTCAAAGGATTATTAGGGAATTTATATTAATATACTGCAATATATTAATATACTGCAATATATTAATATAAATTCCAACCATTCCGCAATAATACTTACAAACTTAGTTAATAAAATTAGAAAGTGTATATCCAGCTTATGTTTTGACAAGGAATCCTTTAACTGTGCTACCCATTATTACAATGTTGCAAAGACAGAATACAGAACAGCACTAATACTAAAACATAAAAAAATAGAAAATGAAATATCATATGATATATTCCTCTATATAGCTTAAATTTTCATTCCAATGTTGCCAGGATTTTCCTAAATTTTATAAACAAGCACTTCCTCATAGACTATAGATATAAAATCTTTAATAGAAATAACATTATGGTGAGCTACAACTGCACCAAAACATGTTCTGCTTCCATAGCTAGTATAAACAGAAGAAAACTTTCTAGTACAACCACTGAAACTCTTCTCCATGTAATTGCAACAACCCTAATATCTGCTCCCTCAACAGCATTTATTTTTCTAAAGCATTAGTTTATCGAGCTAAGATCTCCCTTGCAAATAACAGTGTAACAAAAACTTGCAGAGTGCTTTGTGAAAACCCCTTTAAAAAGATTCTTGCAGCATATGTATACATTCAGACACTCATAAGGAGACCTCACTATCCAAATATATCTGGGGCATAAAAGATGATGTATTAACAAATTATAAAATCATTTGGACCATTATAGAACACACGTCCCTTACATTAATGGCCTCAGAAGGTGTGATTTTTGTCTCTTTGAGAAGTATAACATCCTATTACAAACTTTTGCAAATTTTAACAAAAGATCAGAATTGGTGAATTCTTACAGATACTTCCAACGATATTTATTGAAAAATTTCCAACCAACAACTGGCTAAAATAGTTTATTTCCTGCATAATGGATCTGCTAAACCTTGAAAGATGGTCACATATTAAGAAAGATTTCATCTTGATTTAGTCTATGTAGGGCAAGTCAACTTGGGTAGATCCATACTTTTCCGAACTATGTCCACAAGAGGAATTAAACCCAGTATTGCAAGCTAACAAAACATTCTTTCAATATTTCAGTATTACTGCTGTTAAGCTGAGTCTATTCTTAAGCATCTAATTACAGCTTGATTAACTTGGCCATTTAAGAATTAAGTATCTTGGTTATAATGCAGAGCCAATTACAAAATACAAACTGTTAGTTAGATACATGTTTGTTATGGCATGGGTATAAGTGTAAGGAGGTGTGTAATCTGTGTTCTACAGTATTCATTGGTATGTAGTCTGTATTCTACAATATAAGCTGGTGTGTAGTCTGGGTTCTACAATATACATAGGTATGTAATCTGTATTCTACAATATAAGTAGATGTGTAATCTGTGTTCTACAATATATGTAGGTGTGTAATCTGTGTTCTACAATAAAAGCTGGTGTGTAGTCTAGGCTCTTTAATATATGTAGGTGTGTAGTCTGGGTTCTACAATATATGTAGGTGTGTAATCTAGATTCTACAATATATGTAATTGTGAAGTCTGGATTCTACAATATAAGTATTTATGTAGTCTAGGCTCCACAATATATGTAGGTGTGTAGTCTAGGCTCTACAATATATGTAGGTGTGTAGTCTAGGCTCTACAATATATGTAGGTGTGTAGTCTAGATTCTACAATATATGTAGATATGTAGTCTGTTCTACAGTATATTTAGGTGTGTAGTCTGGGTTCCACAATATATGTAACTGTGTAGTCTTGTTCTACAATATATGTTGATGTGTAATTTGTGTTCTTCAATATATATATAGGTCAGTAATCTGTGTTCTACAATATAAGTTGGTGTGTAGTCTGGATTCACAATATATGTAGGTGTGTGGTCTGGATTCTACAATATATGCAGGTGTGTGGTCTGGATTCTACAATATATGCAGGTGTGTAGTCTAGGTTTTACAATATATGTAGGTGTATGGTCTGTGTTCAACATATTTAGGTGTGTGTGGTCTGGGCTCTACAATGTGGGTTCAAGGAATGAAACATGTTGATGTAACACCTACAGTTTTATGATTACCAGAGTGACACAGTGATCAGCCCAATGAGCTAATGTGGTCCTATCCTTGACCCAAAGACTGCACATTGCAGCACATTTAAGTGATGTTCAATGTTCAAACAATCAGTACAGGTGGGATGCTATATAACAGATCTGTTTGTCAAATGCATCATTTCCTGTCAGATAATAAATATAATTCCTGATCAAATGGATTTGCAGTAATCAGTAAGTGTGCATTAGAGTTGTTAATTACTTTAATTATACATACATTTTACTTCATATGACAGGCTGCATCATTTCAGAAATGTTTTCTAAGTTATGTTGATTATGTGTTCATCAGATCTGATTAGTAACGTTAATTACCTCTGAGATATGGCGAGAGTGAGTTCTTTTCATGCAAGCTGTGTCTTTACTTTAAATGATTGCAGACATATAATTTTTAAAAAATATTACGACATTTCAAAAAATTTAGAAAACAAATTTTTATGTAAATATTTTTCCACAGTGAGTAGCTGTTAATTTATTTTGTTTTAAATGGTTTGACAACTTACATGTCACCGTTTTAGTGCTGGTTGAATAGTTCTGCAAATGTTTAGATTTTAATTTTAATGAAGTAGGTGCTTCTATATCTGAAAATCTTTCCTAATATCAGTCAGTCAACTGTAAATTTCTGATATACGTTTACTGCCAAAAGTAAGATAATTGTTCTTGCCTAAGGTAACAAACATCACTTGTGCCTCACAACCATTGTGTCATAGAAATTACAAATAGTTATTTTATCTTATTTTATCGACCATGGCAGTATGAAAGAATATATAAATGACAAGTACAGTAAGAAATGAAACTCCATATCTTAAAAGTATCCAGCTAAAGGATCTACCTCTGCACTGATAGGATTATATATACCTAAAATACAGATATTAAGATCCACTAAAAAAAAAAAATACCATAGAAAAATGTTTTATGGAGAAATATACTTCTTCTGGAAACATGATCCATCTCATCCAAAGACTAAATGCAAATTTCAGTAAACTTGATATTTCAGGCACTAACACTAAATAGAGAAAATCAAAAGCACCCATCTGTGTACAACATCTCTCACTGAGATTTATATAAACTTTATCAGCCCCTAACTATTAGATATTAAGGTTTTGGCTGACACTATGAAAACTTAAACCAAACAAATCACTTTGACATAATTATTGATTTCTAACATTTGGCACCACACCAAATATTTTATAGGAGGAGCAGCTGATGAATTGATCTCAGTACTTGACTGGTATTTATTTTATTGACCCTGGAAAGATGAAGGTAAAATAAACCCTGGCTGGATTTGAGCTCAATATAAAGAGCCATAACTAAATACTGTAAGGCATTTTGTCTAGTACTCTACCATTTTTGCTATCCTTACAAGTGACGTAATTATTTAAAATAATTATGATCGTATGTATTTGTACAAGACCACGAATTTGCAAAAGAATGGTAGAATTGATTAAATTGACCAAGTATATCCTTCCTTAATCTTTATTGTATTGGCCCTCGGCAAAATTGTACTACAGGAGAATTACACTGGTATGGACATGTGATGTGAATGGATAATGAATACTTGGGGGGAAAAAATGCCACTGTGCTGTTGGTGGAAGGTACACATGGGAGAGGAAGATGTGACAAGGTATGATGCAGTCAGATTTCAGAATTCTGGACCTAACAGAAAAGATGAAAAATGACCATACAAATGGTGATATGTTGTGCAGCAGACCTATACAACTTATTCCAGCATGAAAAAACTGATATTAAAACAATAGTGATGATTTAGTATGATTGATATTCTGCCATTTCTACCAATACACCACCTTTTGTAACAAACTAAAACCTCTGAAATAATAGTGATTCCTAACATAAGCACAATGCCACATGTTATGGGAGAAGGTAAAGTCGATTATATCAGCCCTAGTATTTAACTGGTATAGTTAGATGAAAGGCAAAGTCAACGTTGGTGAGATTTGAACTCAGAACATAAAGGAATGCAACTAAATGCCACTCTGCTGGTCCTGACAATCCATTAATAGTAATAATGATCATCACATCACAGCCGATCTTCTGATCAATTCAAGGAAACTATGTCTTCATTGGTTTTCCAGTTGCTAATACTATCTGTCAGTCGCAACTCCTGACAGACATGTCACCATTTTTTTTTTCTAGTGACAGGAAGTGGGATTTGAACTCAGAATGCTGAGAGCCAAAATAGATATTGCAAGCCATCCCACTCGATGCTTTAACAATTCCACCAATCCACTATCTTAGACCGGTACTTTTTTTATTGACCCTGAAAGGATGAAAGGCAAAGTTGACCTTGGTGAGATTTGAACTCAGAGTGCAGAGAGTTGGAACAAATACTGCTGAGCAGTCTATCCGATACTCTCTAACGACTCTGCCAATTTGCCACCATTAATAATGATAATACAAGTTTTTTACATAGGCACAAGGCCAGAAATTTGGGGGAGGGGTATAGTCGATTAAATTGAACCAGTATTTAACTGGTACTTAATTTATGGACCCTTGGAAGCATGAAAGGAAAAGTTGACCGTTGAACTTAGAACATAAAGAGCTGTAACCAAATACTGCAAGGCATTTTGTCTGATGCTCTAACGATTCTGCCAATCGACTGCTCTAAGATGTATGAATGTGTATGGCAGCCTATCTCATAATGAAGTTTTATGAACATTAAATGCATATAACATTAAGCTAAGTTTCCTTACAAAAATACAACCAAATATATGATAAGATTATCCCCCAGCGATATAATGGACACAGTTGTGCACCATCAGATACATAATAACAACAATGTAGTGAGGCTGTAAAGGAGCTTCTACATAGTCACTGTAACACAATGTAATGACCAAATAAGGATATTTCAGCTTTCACACCCACCTTTTTCTTAATCTTCTTCTTACCTTCTGATTTCAGCCTAAACTGACTTCACTCTATGTTAAAGGGAGAACATTCCTCCTCAGGAATAGATTCTGAATTCATAACTGATTAGCAGTCTTTTTCTCTGGTGGAAGTCCAGCCTGATTGTGAAGTATATTGTTGATGTTTAGCCCAAGGTCAGTCCTGATTCAGCAGATCTTTGATCAAAAGCATGGGAGCCATGAACAACCCGTTTGTTTTAGGTATAGTGTAAATCAGGACTACATTATTCTGGAAACACACGTCCCCTTCCATTTTTAAGACGGTAGGGTGTAATTTGAGGTATCTTTGGCTACTATTACAATTTTAGCAGATCAACTCTGCCAATCCACCAAGGTGGCGAATTGGTAGAGTCATTAGAGCATCAGATAGAATGCCTTATGGTATTTGTTCCAGTTCACTGCACTCTGGGTTCAAATCATGCCGAGGTCAACTTTGCCGTTCATCCTTTTGGAGTAGATAAATAAAGCATCAGTCTAGGGTGGTGGACTTGTGGAATCATTAGAGCATCAGACAGATGCCTTGCAGTATTTATCCTAGCTCTTTGCGTTCTGAGTTCAAATCTCACTCACCATGGCCTACTTAATCCATTGCCTGGTTTAACACCACCACCTGGCTCTTGGGTGCTTTCAGCAGAGTCCACTCTGTTGCAAGCAATCAGGCCAGGTCTCTGGTCTGAGGATACCTTCCTCCCTCCCTCCCACCAGTCTCAGAGGCCCTGAAAAAGGGTTCTGGGCACTGCCCTTCCCTCCTGACTAGGCGATAAAAAAAACTTCACAGAAGCTGCAAAGTATGTGTTACAGATTAAATTAATTTGCATCACAGAATTCCAAGATACTTGTTTCCTTTTTGTATGTTGTTTCATGGCCAAAATCTCCATAACATGGGTGTTTCCATTCCCAACACTGCCATTAAAATCTCTTTTCATTGGGAAACATAACTCTATCATATACCTAGTGCATCATAAAACTAGTCTTCTAGCCTGTTAATCTGCCAAGCAGGATGTGCAGTAAAAATTATGGTGACTGTCACATTATCCAGCACTAGCCAAACATTATATAAATCTGTCACTCACCCCTAACTATTTTAATTATCCAATCTATCTACTTCCTTGCTAAAAGTATACATATAAAACTCAATTCCAGAATTGTTATTATCCAAAAGAAATTATCGTAGAGGCCTTCTTTGTAATGAGTCTGAACAATGCAACCATCATGCATTAAGTCATTTTTGCTATATTATCTCTAGTTTTTCTACAGATGTAACCAACATGGATTAAGTCATCTTCGCTGTATTATCGCTACTATTTCTACTGATGTATATTTCATACAAGATATCCAGAGATTAAGTATCATAAAATGAGGACTATAAATGTTTCTTCACAAACTTCAGATGAAACGTTCACATATCTATTGGATAGTGTGTTTAAATTATGTTGTATTTGTACTGGATTGCATATATATGTATGTATGTATGTATGTATGTATGTATGTATGTATGTATGTATGTATGTATGTATGTATGTATG
>JAOPJM010334501.1:0-11762 GCA_027124095.1 Muusoctopus leioderma | reverse complement strand
TAAAGTACCAGTCAAGTACTGGGGATTGTTGGCCTTGTGCCTAAATTAGAAACAATTATTATTATTATTATTATTAAGGTTGGGGGATTGACAGAATCGTTAGAGCATCGGAAAAAATGCCTTGGGGTATTTGTTCCGGCTCACTGCAAGAGGATGGTGGATTGGCTGAATTGTTAGCGCGTCGGACAGAATGCCTTGCAGTATTCGTTGCGGCTCGCTACGCTCTGAGTTCAAACCCCGCCGAGGCCAACTTTGTCTTTCGTCCATCTACGTCGATAAACAAAATACCAGTCAAGTACTGGGGTCGATTTAATCGACCTACCCCTCCCCTAAATATCTGGCCTTATGCCAATATTAGAAAGAATTATTATTATTATTATCAACTGTTGTGGCGAGTGGATGTCTTTTTGCGAGCTCCGACTTTGGATTGGGATTTTTCTTCATAGATTGCTAAGTGAAAAGTTTTCTTGGATAAGTTTACAAATAAGGAGCTTAGCGGACGTGTAGACGTCAGTCCCATTACTCGGGACGTACATAAGATCTGTTTTTAGTAATCTGTTTTTTTTGTCTTGTCAAAACATTCTGCAAACATGGGTCTCTTACTATAAAGGAAAAGCCCCCAAAGCAGTACACAAATAAAACAAGAAAAACGTTCAACAAACGAACACTTGCAACAAATAAATAAAAAAAGTTGTTTTATTTTCACAACAAAACATACACGAAAAATATTGCATAATGAAACAAAAAAAGCAATTTTATTTGCAGTAACAACAGCACACACACACGTCTGCGCGCGCGCGCACGCACACAGACACAGACACACACCCTTTAATGAGTGAAGACGCCGTTATTTCGAGTAGTTCTTACTTTTCTTCGTTTTCTAGCGTTACTCGTAACACAGAAATACTGAATATGGGTGACCTAGAAGAGAGGAGATGAATGTAGCAGGGATATGTGACCAAGGAATGTGCTGTCCTTTTTTAGCACGTTATCAGGGAGTGAAAAGGAAAAAAATCACCTACATCTGCCTCGCTAGGGACACAGGGGCTTTCTTTGTACCTACGAAGCAGCAACGACATGTAATTCTGGCAGACTTATGGGAGAACATCTCCTATATCAGTCAAAGCAAAGCATACGGGTCTGTATGCACAGTGTTCAGTAATGAGATTGAGGCAAGCAATCAGGCCGAGCAGATGTGATATACACCTGCCCATATACTTGTGTCACAGTACTTGAGGCGACGAAACACGAGCGTCAGGTGAAGGATGTTAGTAACTACGTTGAACCTTGGCTCATCATCACCTTCGTGGCACAGTACGGGCAGGTAGTGAGTGTTGTAGTCACGAAGAATGACATGCGGTCGGTTGGGATCTCAATGGACATACAAGTCTTTATGAACCTCGAAGTCCACAAAGTTACTCCAGAGTTGTTCCCAGTCGTGGGTGCGGAAGGAAGAGTGATGAGACTGATGTGCAGGGCAAGAATCGCAGTTGTTAAACGTGTTGTAGCAAAAACCACTTGTAGGCTTTCTTCCCGCAGGAACAATAAAAACGAAAAGAAAGAGAGCAGTAGCAGAGAAAACAACAAGTCCCAGAAGATTATGCTGTTCTTACAACACCACCGGTCAAGGCTCTGGAAATGGTAGAAGAGATCACCTCATCCTCAGTCCCATGAGCTGACGAGTAAGCCGAGGGACCCTTCCCCCGGCCATAACCAGCTGTAACGGTGAAGAAGAAATAGGGTAGAGTAGACTGGCAGACAGCAGCAATAGCGGTAAGTTCCGGAGGCTGCTGCTCCAGTAGCACAGCCGGTCGCACCACCAATTGCAACTCCACAGGAGGACCGAGGATCCGCCTCGTCCCCGGTCCCAGAAACCGACGAATGGGAGCCCTTATATTTCATAACCAACAGTACCACCCCATCATCTTGCGACAATGTAGACGAACTGGAAGCCGGAGAGGAGTGAAAAACTGTCGAAAAAAAGAGGAAGCAGACCCAGCAGAAGAAGAAAGGTGAACCCAGTCAAAAGGCGTGTAAAACGCAACAAGAGAACGACGACACGAAAGTCCCGTTCATTCGAAGTACGAGCCTGTCTGTCGTGGACCGAGTGAACGATCTGAGAAAAGAAACAGAGAACCACTTATTAATAAAGGAAGAGGACTTAGGGCTGGAATACAGGAGATACGATCCTTATAGATGATATTTGGTGAAATTGACAGCAAAAACTTATCATCAGTTGAAGCAGAAGTACCTGGAGGACGTGGGATGCTTTTTGTCTCTTCCAACGAAAAGGATGCTGACGGGAACTTTGGGGTGCACCAAGCTCCAGTACAAGTTGTGGCAGGCAGGCACAGCCGTGGGGTGCTTTGACCCAACCTAATTGGAGGTTTCTCACTCGTGTGTGGGTGTGTTACCCAATATGTTTCTTTATGTACTCTTAAATAATATCTTGTTTTATATATTATGTGGTTCTTTGTAGTTATATATTTATTATATATCCTTATTTCATACAAATTTTGAACGTGTTTCTTTCTATGTATAACGTCCCTGACCTAACTCGTTTTTATATAACCTTGTCTTGTTTATCCCTACACGATTTTGTGGTCCCCTAGTTTTAACTTTGACATCAGTGAATAATAAAGAATTATTATTATTATCATTATTATTGTTAAGGTGGCGAAATGGCAGAGTTATTAGCACGTTGGACAGAATGCCTTGCAGTATTCGTTCTGGCTCACTGCGCTCTGAGTTCAAATCCCGCCGAAGTCAACTTTGACTTTCATCTTTCCGGGGTCGATAATCAAAGTACCTGTCAAGTACTGTGAGAGCATGCCCTAACAATGTTTACGGAACGGAGAATTGCTATTTTCTGGAACGTGCCTATGTCTAGTTTTTCAGTGTACTTACAGAAATGATTGTGCATCACTCCATTTGTGCCAATTTCAAATGGAATGATAGACACGTTTTTAGTTCGGTGTAATTTCTTAGCTTTTCTGCTCGCTTGCGCGCAACATTGTATTCCTTTCGAATCGCTATGTGGACAATTAATACACAATTGTCATTTTGTCTTGGGGAATGATATCAGGCTTATTATGTGTTATCTGGTGCTATCTGGTCTATATCCTAAAGTTTCATAGAATTTTCGCATTGTCATTTTCATATGAATACCAGAGAGCTTTTTCTTGAAGCAGTTGAAATGTGGAGGCTAGGCGTATGTAGAGCAGGTTTACTATCTTAGTATATTTTGTCGGAGCAAGTGTACAATGTGGTGTATTGTCTCAGGAAATATTGCCATATAGGCAATATTTACAATCTATATTGTAGAAGTTGTATATATGTATATATGTTCAATATATCTCGAGGTAATGACCTACTCCTATGTCACAAATGCTGCTTCTGCTATTCCATTCAGGCCGGATTTGTGCATCCAGGCCAAAGATAGTTTTTTTTCTATGAATATACGGAAATAAAGTTAGCAGAAATATTGGCCATGTAAAGACATGCCTTTAAGATTTTTCACCACAATTGACTTTTATGCAATCAGAATATCCCATTTTGCTGCTACTTTAGATTTGCACCGAAGCAGGTGGAGAAGTTCAAGTATCTTGGGGCCGTCTTCACGAGTGATGGGAGGCAAGAGGCTGAATTAGATACAAGAATTGCTGGAGCTGGTGCAATAATGCACCAGCTTCAGCACTCGGTCATCAGAGGAAGGGAGGTAGGTGAAAACGTCAAACTCACTATCTTCAATTCGGTTTTGTGCCTAACCTTACGTATGGTCATGAATCTTGGGTAGTGACCGAAATAATACGATCGCAAATACAAGCGGCCAAAATGGAGTTCCTCCGAAGGGTCGCTGGAGTAACGTTACTCGATAGGGTGCGTAGGTCGGAGATCAGGAAGTCGCTCCAGGTAGAGCCGCTACTTCTCCACATTGAGAGATCACAGCTCCGGTACTACGGTCATGTCTGAGGAAAGAATCGCAGGACAGATTTTACGGGCAAGGCCAACCGGCAGGAGACTTAGCAAGATAATTGGATAATATCCATAACCTTGGTTGGTCTCACCTGGGAATCCAGCCGGATCATTTGCTGACGGTTGCCTCTGATAAGACCCTCTGGAAGGCGTCTGAGGACTCTGCCCCACGACCGTCTCAGGAATAAGTGGGTGAGGAAGATGGATGGATGGTGTTCAAAGTCTTATCCAATTTCTTGTGAGAATTTTGTTGTGGATATTGCTACTATTTTGTCGATACTATGATCGACACGTAGCGGGCCTGCTTGTGAGCTGGAAATGTAGTAGGCAACATTAATGACTGCCTTCTTATATTGCTCAATAGTCCCCCACCACCTTCTCTTTTGGGATGCAGAGACTTGTTGTGGCGATTTATTTGTAGATTTCTCGTATGACAATCTATGAAATTTTGTTCTGTTATATGTGGGCTGACGGTCCTGTTAAAGTGCTTGGAGTCTAGTGTGCGTCAGACCTCCAAGTGGATGACAGGTTACGAGCAGGTTCACCAATAGTCTCACCCAGAAGTGGGCTGAAAGGAAGCTATCCCTGAAAGGTCGAGCAGAAGTGGAGAACGGATACATCACCTCCGTTATATATTACCGCTTGATCGCCGTACACCAGTTTTCATCTAAAAAGACTGAAGCGTCTGTTCTTTTGCTTCTTATGGAAGAGACGCATTCCACTAGTCAGTGGCTCTATCTGTTGTACACACTCTCTGCACTGAGTGCTCGGTGTGTGGTGGTTGATGATGCGCAGCATGCACTGTGACTGCGGCATCTACAGAGATTCCTGTACGATATGCAAGTGTGGTCACCGTTTGTGAGACACATTTTCCCTCAGCTCGTTTCTTCGATGGAGCTGCAGGCCTGTGTCAATCGAAGACGAAGTTTGAGAGCCAGGCATCTAAAATGTCGTCAGGCGCTCACTGTTCTCTACCAGTCGGGCAGTGCAGTCGGTCTTACGGCAACCCTTGCATTCTATAGAGGGTTAGTGGTGCGCAAAAGCGGCAACGTTCTAGGAGAAACTCTGGACGTCGATGAATTTCAACAGAACAGCCTATTCCGGAAAGTTTTCAGCCCGAGGACTATGGACAACTTCCAGAAACCCCTAGCCTGGCAGTACTGCCAGAAAGTAATTGCTACATAACGTTTAGCCGGGCCTATCTGAGATGCATGCAGAATAATGAGACCGTTCTGCACGCACTCATTCAGTGTCCAAGCATTGTTGACTTCTGGAATTATGCCGAACAACAGTTGTCGCATGTAGGAGGGATTCGGCTATCATTCGAATCCATCGTAAAGATCACCCACCACCTTTCTTTCGCAGGGAAATGCAAGCAGATTTCCTCTGTCTGGTGGACACGGCGAAAGAGATTGTTTGGCGGTCAACATTGAAATGAGTGAAGACCGACACTTTCCTCTTCAGCCAAGCTTTCATCAACTTTTTCAAGTTACACTTAGAAAGGAAGATGACGGTAGAGATGGAGGTCTTACGCTCCAGTGAATTTACTAAAAGGTGGGTGAGAGTGGCGAGCATGGCCCGAGTGAATGGGCCTACTCTCAGCATGCTCATGTAGGCTGGGAAATCCTGCATCTGTGGGGTCCCCTGATTGGTCCTAGATGGCTGTTAAACAGGGATGAAAAATAATTCCTGTCTTCTCATAGTCGATTTCTGCCTTTTTAATTTGTACTTGTAATGTCAACTCATCCATCACAGATCCTGTCGAGGTCAATTTTGCATTTAAATTTTCCGGGGTCGATAAAATAAAGTACGGAGGTAGATTTTATCGACTAATCGCCACCTCAACTCGACTAACCCCCACCTCAAAAATGTGTAGCCTTGTACCTATATTACAAATTATTTTTATTATTTCGACAGTTTCATGTGAATTTCTATTGCATCTCCAGGTGCACCTCCGTGTTTCTGGGGTGTGTGCAGCATTGTGTGTTACTATTTAGGGGATAGTGTAGACCTGTGTTTGTGTACTATATCAGTTTTGCTGTTTCTGGTGTTATTGTAGTGTTTGTTCTGTTGTGTTGTGTATGTGTAATGTGAATTGTGTTATTTCGTTGGGTTGTGAATATGTTTCGTATGTGTTGTGTAATCGGTGTTATGTGTCTCAGTGTCGGGTATGCTGTTTGTGGTTTCTGTAGCATTAATGAATTACAGCTCTCTAGAGTGCTGATTGTGTCGGTTATTGGTGTTATGTAGTGGTGTATGTTGTGTTATTTCATTTGGTGTTAATCTTGTAGAGTATAAGTTGTGTGAGCTGTGTTATTTTATTGGGTGCTTATTGTGTAGGATGTGTGTTGTGTGCAGAGATTGTACTGTTTGAGTTGTGCAATTGAATCAATAATGACTTGCGCAGGATGTGGGCTGTACCTAGCAGAGCTAGTTTTTGGACTGTGTTTCGTTGTTAGCCCCGGTATGACTTGTATGTTTTTGTTCATATTTTTTATCATACCTAGTGCTCCAATTATTATTGGTAGTGTTTTTACCTTCATGCCCATATCCTGTTTATTTCGATTTCGAGATCCTTGTATTTTGACAGTTTTTCCACTTCCTTTCGGGCAATATTTTGGTCTGAAGGGATCGCAATGTCTATCATTGTGCATGTATTTTTGTTCCAGTCCTTGACTATTATATCTGGTCGGTTTGCCTTGATATCCTTGTTAGTTTGGATAGACATATCCCAGATGACTGTGGCAAAGTCGTTGACATGTACCGTGTTTGGTACATGTTTATACCACTTCTTGTTCGTTTTCACATCGAGGTGTTGGCATATTGCCCAGTGGATATAGCTGCCAACTCGGTCGTATCTGTGTATATATTCAGACTTGGTAAGGATTGGGCAGTTGGAGATGATGTGGCCAACTGTCACAATATACTGATTTCATAGTCTGCACTTGATGTTAGCATCTTCTTTCACTATTTTATTTCTGTAATTGTTTGTGGCTAGACATTGGACTTGTGCAGCTAGAATCAGACCTTCCGTTTCTGCTTCTCTACAAGGACATTACTAACTTGTGGAGTTTCGTCAAACTGCGGCTGTCACGTGTTGGACAGATCCGGCTGTCGGCCGAGTCCATCGTAATGTTTGCCCCACCGCCATCTTTTAACTGTGTGGGGAAGGCTGTTTTCTTCTGCCTGGTGGCTACCGCGAAAAAGGTTGTGTGGTCGAGCACTATTTCAAGTTTCCCTTAAAACGAAGGTGAAGGTGGAGAGTGAGGTGCTGTCCTCAAGTGAGTTTAATGAAATATGGGTGAGAGTGGCGAAAATGGCAAGAGTGGATGGGACTCCTCTAAGTATGCGCCTGTAGGTCAGAGAACAATAGTTGGAGGAGGCACTTGCCTTTGGTGTTCAGGGTGATCTTGGATCTGTGGGGTTCCTCGACTGGCCCTAGATTGAGGTCCTCTTGTATCAGGAGGAGTACTTCATCACCATTCATCATTATTTGTATACCATGTATACTTATATTTCCTTTTTTTACTCATTCAACTTTGTATGTGAATCCCCATACTTTATGTCTGTCTTTCTAATTGTCCCTCATCCGTCGCCCTGGTTTCGTCGGTTGGGCACTAGGGACGGAGGCACAGCATGGAAACAAATCCACACTTCGGTCTTCGATGGATCACGGTGGGCGCGTGCTATCCGATTCCGAGCAGATGTGTGCGGCTTTTCAGCAGGACTTCACCGAACTGTTCGTGAGGAGCGATGGACTGGATTCGGTAGACTTCGATGCCTACCTAAAATGTCTCGCGCAACTCTCGGCCAGAGAGACAGAGCGCTGTGAAAAATCAATTTCAGCAGATGAAGTAGTGGACATGCTGGGTGGCTGTGCGATAGGCAAATCGCCGGGACTGGATGATCTACCCAACGAACTTCACTGTTACATGCCAGACTTATCAGCTGTATACTGTAACTGGCAGCAGACCGAGAACATCCCAAATCACGTGAGCCGAGAAGTGGTGACGCTGCTGAGGAAGGACCCGAACAAGAGGGATATAATTGACAATTTCAGGCCTATAATTCGGCTTTTAAAATGTTGGCAAAGGTGCTCGCCAGAGGTTGTGCGATCCCTGGCAGATCTATCCATGACAACCTCCACCTCATACGATACATCGTAGAATGGGTTGGCTCTAGATCTGGCTTCGGCAGGGTGCTGATCAATTTAGATCAGTCTAAAGCGTACGATAGGGTTGACCATTGCTGCCTTGCGGCTGTCCTAAGAGCAGTCAGTTTCGTTCCCGCCTTCAGAGGTATCTGTTCGGAGGTCAAAATTATTGGCCACCAATCAGAACCGTTTCGCACCGCACGCTCGGTCCGGCAAGGGTGTCCCTGTCGTCTCTTCTGTATGTTTTAGCACTGGAGCCCTTGCTGCGGAAACTGAAGACGTTGAGTGGCATGTCGCTCGAACTAGGACACAGAAAGGCCGTGTCAGCATACGCGGACGACGTCACCGTCATGGTGTCTGACACATCGGAAATCGAGGTTGTCGACACCATTCTGGAGTAGTAACAGGAGCATGCATCAACTGCGACAAGTCAGTGGGCTTGCAACTCGGCACTTGGAGAGGCAAGTCCATGCGGGGCGGTGGCTTCTGTCACTGGAGCGAGGTTCCGTAAGGGATCTGGCTCGGACCAGACCTCCAGGTGAATAAAAACTGGGAAGAAGTCGCGAGTAGGGTGACTATCTCACTCAGAAATGGGCTGAGAAGAAGCTATCCCTGAAAGGTCGGGCGAAAGAAGCTATCCCTGAAAGGTCGAGCGGAAGAAGCTAACGTCTATATTGCTTCGGTGACATACTACCGCCTGACCGCCCAAGAAAACATCTGACCAGATTGGAGTGTATACTCTTCCGCTGATTAGGAGGTCCATCTACCGCTAACATCCACTACAAGGAGGCCTCGAGATGCCGTCACTTCTGATGTGCAGACACGCACTGAAGCCGACCCATCTGTAGAGATTCATGGATGAAAACAACGGTGGACAGGAGTTTTCGCCGTTCGCGCGACAAGCCTTTCCGCAACTCGTCTCTTTGATTGAGTTACAGTCCTGGGTCAAGCGCAAACCGAGGTTTGGCCTTTGGCATCTGGAACATTGCAAGGAACTCACTGCACTCTACCAGCTGGACCATGTAGTCGGTGGAACGTCAACTTTCACATTCCATAGAGGGTTAGTGGAGGGTATGAGCGATGATGTCCTAGGAGCGATTCTGGGCATCGATGAAGACAATCTGAGCAGTCACTTCTGGGGTACTTTCAGGTCGGGTATTATGGACAACTTCCAAAAGTCCTTGGCCTGGTAGTGCTACAGGGAAGCGTTGCCTGTTCGGGATAAACTCTACAGGCATGGCCGTAATGGAGTCGCCAGCAGCCGTACCTGTCCGAGATGGGCGCAGGATGACGAAACCGTCCGGCACGCACTCGTTCAATGTCCGTGCATTACTGATTTGTGAGTTTATGTCGAACAGTTGTTGTCACGTGCGGGACGGATCCGGCTATCAGCCGAGTCTATCGTGAAAATCGGATCTCCGCCTTCCTTTGGCAAGGAAGAGCGGTTAGTCTTCCTCTGCCAGGTGGCTATGGCAAAAGAAGTTGTATGGTTGACGCGGTTGAAAGGTTTGAGGACAGAGCTTTTACTCTCAGGACAAGCCCTCGTCAACTTCTTCAAGTACCACCTGAAGAGGAAGGTGAGGGTAGAGAGGGAAGTGCTCCACTTCCGTGAAGTTTATGACAGGTGGGTGAAAGTGGCGAAACTGGCGTGTTTAAATGAACCCACATTGACTATGCGGTTGTAGACTGGCGGCAAGAACTGGGAGAAAGCACCTTCGGAGTGTCAAGGTAATTCGGGCTGTGTGCGGGGCCCCCCGAATCACCCTATGAGGTTTCCTCCCATTTTGGGGATCCTTTCTCCTTTTGCTACCATTGTACTGTTAGACCTATTTATTATTACCTATTTATTAATGACCTTATTGATCTCACCCTTCCACTCGATGTAAATCTCTCACACATTATTGTTTTCTATGTATTTCGCCTTTATATTGTCCCCAACTTCTTGGGCCCTTGTGGCTAATAAAAGAAATTATTATTATTATTGTTATCATTATTATTATTATTATTGTTATTGTTATTATTATCATTGGTCGTCGTAGCAGTTGAACGTGCTTTTTACTCGCTCCGAAAATTTGCTTGTGACAAGTGTTGAAGAAGATTTTTTTTTAAATATTTTGGATTACCTTACGAAGAAGAGACTTGTGAACCATGTGGGGTCTGTCACATTTTGTGACAGCCCCAAATGGTTCATCTTTTTGAACATTTTGTTACAGTTTTGCATTTTGTTTTGCCTTTTTTTAAATGGCTACACGAATGAAGACTGGCAAACACGCCCACCAAAACATACATGACGAGAACACTGTAACTCGTCAGCAAAAAGAAAAAAATCGTTTCACACACAAAATAATAACAGTACAAAGAAATATTTTGCACACATGGTGAACATTAACAGCAACAATAACATAACAATTTACACGAACACACAC
This sequence comes from Muusoctopus leioderma, assembly GCA_027124095.1. Taxonomy (NCBI): domain Eukaryota; kingdom Metazoa; phylum Mollusca; class Cephalopoda; order Octopoda; family Octopodidae; genus Muusoctopus; species Muusoctopus leioderma. The sequence goes on along the minus strand of JAOPJM010334501.1, from coordinate 1,208 downwards.
AGACAAAAACAAAACAGTTTTGCTAACATTGCAGCGAACAAACAATTTTTGGATTTGGACGAAGCCCAAGAACAGAGAAAGCTGTGGCAAGGTTTCATAAACAAGCTCTCTGCAAGCCTACCCGAAGAATATGTCCGGGAACAGGCAAACAAAATGCTCACGTATATATGCATCGGAAAAAACAGCGGGGAGTTCAGCTTGCCGTCGAAGCAGCAGCTGCAGGATTCTTTAGGGGATGCATGGAATACCATCACATCCATAGACCGGGGGAGGTCGTACAGGAGCATAAACGTGCACTTCAGGACCCAGGCTGAGGCGGAACAACAAGTTCAAGTTGTACTTCACATACCTGCCCACAAACTTGTCCCTCAATATATGGTGAAGAGAAACACAAAAGTTTCAGTCAGGGGCATTGATGGCAATCTCTCCCCCTGGCTAGTTCACGGCTTTATGGCAAGGTGGTGAGTGCGGAGATAATAAGAAATGATATGTGGTCGGGGGGGGGTCACCATGCACTTCCAAGTCCTTATGACCCTTCAAGACCACAGAACCATTCCGGAACTCTGCCCGTCATGGGTGCGGAGACCATACCGTGGAAAGTGGTGATACAGGGCAAAAAGCCCTCTTGATATACTTGTGGCAGTAAAGGCCATCTGAAGGCTTTCTGCATTAAAGAAATCGTAAAACGGAGGAGGGGCGAGCGGGTTGCAGAGAACACCACTCCACTAAAACCTTCAGCCATACCACAGGTTAGAGTTCCGGAAGTGACCGAGGAATCTGCTTCAGCCCCAGTCCTGGAGGCAAATATTTCTGAGGTAGCCTCTCCCAGTCCGCAGATGGCAGAGGAGGTTGTCTCACGCCCGGTCTCGACACTCCGTACTGCAGCGGAGGCAGCAAGTGACGCCACTCCATCTTCGTGAGAAGAGCCGACCAGGGAGAAAAACAATAAAAAGGAAAGAAAAGGAAAAAGCACCCAAAAGAGGAACGAACCCCAGGAGAAAGCCCCAAAGGCATGTGAGGCGGTGTCCCCTCCTCAAGCAAACAATTATAGTGGCAGCGAGGACGATGGTCAGTACAATGGCAACATAGAATATTGGTGTGAGGAGGCGCACCCCACCTCAAAAGAACAGCAGTAAGAAGAAGAAGAAGAAGAAGAAGAAGAAGAAGAAGAAGAAGAAGAAGAAGAAGAAGAAGAAGAAGAAGAAGAA